>OX377620.1:139147360-139441941 GCA_947397865.1 Polietes domitor
TGCAACATTTTTAACAGAATGTTGCTGAAGGAAAAGTACTCCACGGGTATCCTTTAAACCGGCCATCCCTTGACCAAATAAACGGTTTAGGCGTAAACTAGAGCATATGATTTTTGATCCTTTCTGCGCTGCCTCCAGTTTTATTCACGAAGGATTTTTAGGTCTTCTTCAACATTGTATTTCCACCGGAGTCTTCCGTGTTTACCCATTTCTTCATACATATCTTCGAATGACTTTCGTGCTGGAGTATCTACCTTATCTCAGTGGCTCCATATCAAAAATACATTCACATAGAATTGGAAGTTCTTCAAAAGAACTTCACCAAAAGCGGGAAATATGCACATTAGGATTTTGGGAAGCGAGTGAAATGTGCTTCATACGGATATTGTTATTGCGGGGTTACTATGAACAATTATTTTCCCTTTTAGGACGGTAGTAATTATTTATGCAATACATTCGTTTTATTGTTCATCGACACGCCCTAATGTAGGTCTATCTCAGTACGAGCAAACAAAAGTAATAAACACAACATAAAGTTTCCAGCTGTCTCAATTTTCTTTTAAAAGTGAAATATTTAATGTGAATGCATGCAAACATTTAATCTGATGCAAATATGCACAATCAACAACAATCCGGTTTCTATTTGAATACTCTTCTCATCAGAGCTATCATTTAACATAAGATTGTTAATATACCAATTATAAACTAAAATCTCAGGAATTCTTCGTAATTATACACAGATATGCGTGTAATGCTTTATTGCATTTTCATTCCTGGCACAGCTTACTGGCTTCTTTCCGGTTGAAACCATTTGTTGCAATTACGTACGCTTCCATTAGTTCATCACTTCCACGGCGGAGTAGTCGAGCGAGCGAGCACACTTCAAAGGATGTACAGTGGGGAACGGGCACATTAGGATGCTAGTCATTTCCTGTTAGAGCAGATGTCATCTCATCTGTGAACATGTGAAATTATAAGTACATATTGCACACAAAATCAGCTTCAAGTTTTATATTTATTATAAAAAATTGTTTTAGAATAATCCGTTCGATTCATTTGGAGATGTTCTACATATAATTACCGAATGAAATTTAGGCAAACTGGTTTGAGCATCTACATAAGCAATCATGTGAATTATAAAACTAATTGACTTAACGTAGATGACACAATATATTTTTTTAAATCAAATTCATAATTAGTCAGACTATATTAATTTGTATATTTTTGTTTCTAACAAATAGAAACAAGTAAGGAAAAGCTAAAGTCGGTCGGGCCCGACTATATGATACACTCCACTTTCTATCCGAATACAATCCATCTCGGTAAAAAAAGTGAAAACGGGAAGAATTTTTGTATGTTTCCAAATCATAGGAATATAATATGACCTGGTCCGATTTGCCAAATCGATAAGACTATTAGTATCGGGGCTATATCCAAACATGTAAATCTGAACCGATCTGACCTATTTTCACCATAGGTGTTTCTAGCTCAAATATAAGATGTTTTGCCAAATCTGAAGACAGTCTGATACAATTTGTGGTTGCTAGAGCGGAACAAATCAAATCGGGAGCGAAATTTGTATGGGAGCTATATATAAATCTGAACCGATCTAACACATTTTTACCACAGCTGTTTCTAGTTGAAACATAAGATTTATTTATTTATTTATTTATTATGAATTACCATACAAAGTAAATTTATATTCTAATTTTGGGTCCAGGGATTGAGCCGGGGTGACTGAGACCATTGTAGCTAGTTATTGCAGCGACAGACCAGAGCCTCTGGTGGGAATCGAAACCACAAAATTTGTTTTCACACACACATTGATATTGTTTTTGGCGACAATTTTAAAAATGAATTTTTTATTTTGAGTGAAATTTTAACATTTTATTTAGATTTCTGTTATCGCAGCTTAGTTATCCAGTCTTAAAGAAAAACAGCCATAATATGAAATATGTACATAAATATATAGGTTTAGCAAAACCCGACGAACAGCAAAATTGAGTGCTAAAATGGAATTTCTGAGTTTTTTCGAATTTTGCCCTACACTTAAGCCTGTGGGTTTTTATTGTTTTTAAGGTATGATATCGTCAAGGCGTAGAATAGTTATTCCGGGTACGTCTGTCAAAACTATGTAGCACATATCATATACAATTTGATCTAAATATAAATTACAATTCTCTTGTCTCAGTTGGTTTAAACTATCATCTATGAGGAAACTGTGTATCAAGGGTTTTTAAAACATCAAAACTCTTTAAAATATTTTAAAATGCTGATCCCATTCCTTAAGAATCATCGATTTAAAATATTACTTATTATCTAACCAGTAAATAGTTAGAAATTCAATATAAAAATTCGATTCGAACACTTTTATGGAGTACATTCATAAAGTTCTGACAATCATATATTAATAGAAATGTAATGGTAAAGTCACTCTTGATTTGAATAATTTTCTGGTTCAAGCCTTGTTGTCACTAGCTAAATTTGACAAAATTAAATATATTTAGTATTCAATGTCAAATGATTTCCACGTCTAAAAGTGGCATCTTTTATTATGGCCTGACGTTGCGGTTATTTTTTAATAACTAGGAAGGGCCCAATTCTATATTTGTATACATTTACTTCTTGTAATATAAATTCGACAAAACATACCAAAAGAAGGTTTTGTCTACCATCCTACCAAACAAAAACTACCCCACCAATTTTGGTAGGAAAAGCCCGAAACGGCAACACTGGTATTTTTTACAAACAAACATAATAAAGCTAAGGAAGCATAATATGTAATAAAACAAATTCGAGTGCAAAATCTCTTAAAATGTGAGGGAAAAAGTTCGACAAAGTCGAAAAAAGAAATTACCTTCTTTGGCTGATAGATTTTGGTTCTGAACCATTGTGCGTTGCACAGAGTTAAAATGGAGAATAATTCAAAAATAAAAAGTAAGGAAAGGCTAAAGTCGGGCGGGGCCGACTACATAATACCCTACACCACTCCCTGCGTATGTACCTCGCTTTGATTACTAAACCCAGGTATTTCATGGGAGCAATTTTATGTAGTTCATACAAATTATATAAATTATATTCATATAATTTATATGCTATAAATTCATCTTCAGTCAAATTTAACGAGTATGGTAAATAATATGGTAATTGATCTAATTGTCCGACAGACAAATACAAATTATACAGTAGTATACCAAAGTCATTTCAAAGTATTGACATATGGACATCACCCAAACAATTCTCATTGCAATTCAATTCGGTAAAAAGTGAAATCGGGAAGGATTTTTGCATCCTTTAAATGTATGCGTTTGACAAAAAATGTTAAATCGGAAAGGACATTTGTATGGGGGTATATTGAAACCTGGAACGATGTGACCCGCTTTCACCATGTCTGTTTATTGGTGAAATATAATATGTAAAATTTGGCAAAAATCGGTTAAACATTCGGGAGCAACATTTGTATGAGGGCTATATCTAAATCTGAACCTATCTTACCCACTTTCGCCATAGATGTTTCTAGTTCGATTATAAGATGTTGTGCCAATTTTAAAGAAAAACGGGTACAATGTGTGGATTTTAGAGCGGAAAAAGTGAAATCGGGAGCGACATTTGTATGGGGGCTATATCTAAATCTGAACCGATCTTACCCAATTTTTGCATACGTGTTTCTAGTTGGATTATAAGATGTTCTGCCAAATTTAAAGAAAATCGGGTACAATATGTCGTTTCTAGAGCGGAAAATGTCAAATCGGGAGCGACATTTGTATGGGGGCTATATCTAAATCTGAACCGATCTTACCCAATTTTTGCATACGTGTTTCTAGTTGGATTATAAGATGTTCTGCCAAATTTAAAGAAAATCGGGTACAATATGTCGTTTCTAGAGCGGAAAATGTCAAATCGGGAGCGACATTTGTATGGGGGCTATATCTAAATCTGAACCGATCTTACCCAATTTTTGCATACGTGTTTCTAGTTGGATTATAAGATGTTCTGCCAAATTTAAAGAAAATCGGGTACAATATGTCGTTTCTAGAGCGGAAAATGTCAAATCGGGAGCGACATTTGTATGGGGGCTATATCTAAATCTGAACCGATCTTACCCAATTTTTGCACAGGTGTTTCTGTTGGATTATAAGATGTTGTGCCAAATTTAAAGAAAATCGGGTACTATATGTGCTTTATAGGGCGGAAAAACTCAAATCGGGAGCGACATTTGTATGGGGGCTATATCTAAATCTGAACCGATTTCCTCCAAATTCAATACCGATGGTCATTGGCCGGAAGAAATAACTTCTGCCAAGTTTCATGACAATCGGACAACAATTGCGACCTGTAGAGTGCGAACAAGCTTAGATGGACAGCAGACGGACAGACGGACGGACAGACAGACATCGTTAAATCGCTCAGCTGGTGATTCTAAGCCGATCGGTATACTTAAAGGTGGGTCTAGCTCGATTATTTCTTGGTGTTACAAACATTTGGGGCGAAACTAACTTATAATACCCTAGCCCACGAAGTGGTGTAGGGTATAAATATCATGATCTGCAAAATTTGATGAAGATACGATGTAAGATGTAGTTTCTAGTTTGGGTTATACCAAAGTATGGACATATGGGCATCTCCCAAACATGTAAGGAAAGGATAAAAACGGACGGACTTTCTATCTCATTACAATTCAATTCGGTAAAAAAGTTAAATTGGGAAGGATTTTTGCATCCTGTAAATGTATATATTTGACGAAAAATTTTAAATTGGAAAGGACATTTATATGGAATTATATTGAAACCTGGAACGATGTGACCCGCTTTCACCATGTATGTTTATTGGTGAAATATAATATGTAAAGTTTGGCCAAAATTGGATAAACATTCGGGAGCAACATTTGTATGAGGACTATATCTAAATCTGAACCGATCTAACCCACTTTCACCATAGGTGTTTCTAGTTCGATTATAAAATGTTGTGCCAATTTTAAAGAAAATCAGGTACAATATATGGTTTCTAAAGCGGAAAAAGTCAAATAGGGAGCGACATTTGTATGGGGGCTATATCTATATCTGAACCGATCTTACCCACTTTCAACATAGGTGTTTCTAGTTCGATTATAAAATGTTGTGCCGATTTTAAAGGATATCAGGTACAATATGTGGTTTCTAAAGCGGAAAAAGTTAAATCGGGAACGACATTTGTATGGGAGCTATATCTAAATCTGAACCGATCTTACCCAAATTCTGCATAGGTGTTTCTAGTTGGATTATAAGAGGTTGTGGCAAATTTAAAGAAAATCGGGTAAAATATGTGGTTTCTGAAGCGGAAAAAGTCAAATAGGGAGCGACAATTGTATGGGGGCTATATCTAAATCTGAACCGATCTTACCCACTTTCAACATAGGTGTTTCTAGTTCGATTATAAAATGTTGTGCCGATTTTAAAGGATATCAGGTACAATATGTGGTTTCTAAAGCGGAAAAAGTCAAATCGGGAGCGACATTTGTATGGGGGCTATATCTAAATCTGAACCGATCTTACCCAAATTCTGCATAGGTGTTTCTAGTTGGATTATAACATGTTGTAACAATTCCCAATTTCTGCATAGGTGTTTCTAGTTAGATTATAAGATATTGTACCAAATTTAAAGCAAATCGGGTACAAGATGTGGTTTCTAGAGCGGAAAATGTCAAATAGGGAGCGACATTTGTAAGGTGGCTATATCTAAATCTGAACCGATCTTACTCAGTTTCTGCATAGGTGTTTCTAGTTGGATTATACGATGTTGTGCCAAATTTAAAGAAAATCGGGTACAAGATGTGGTTTCTAGAGCGGAAAATGTCAAATCGGGAGCGACATTTGTATAGGAGCTATATCTAAATCTGAACCGATCTTACCCAATTTCTGCATAGGTGTTTCTAGTTAGATTATAAGATATTGTACCAAATTTAAAGCAAATCGGGTACAAGATGTGGTTTCTAGTGCGGAAAATGTCAAATAGGGAGCGACATTTGTATGGGGGCTATATCTAAATCTGAACCGATCTTACCCAATTTCTGCATAGGTGTTTCTAGTTGGATTATAAGATGTTGTGCTAACTTTAAAGAAAATCGGGTACAAGATGTGGTTTCTAGAGCGGAAAATGTCAAATCGGGAGCGACATTTGTATGGGGGCTATATCTAAATCTGAACCGATCTTACCCAATTTTTGCATACGTGTTTCTAGTTGGATTATAAGATGTTCTGCCAAATTTAAAGAAAATCGAGTACAAAATGTGGTTTCTAGAGCGGAAAATGTCAAATCGGGAGCGACATTTGTATGGGGGCTATATCTAAATCTGAACCGATCTTACCCACTTTCACCATAGGTGTTTCTAGTTGGATTATAAGATGTTGAACCAAATTTAAAGCAAATCGGGTACCAGATGTGGTTTCTAGAGCGGAAAATGTCAAATCGGGAGCAACATTTGTATGGGGGCTATATCTAAATCTGAACCGATCTTACCCAAATTCAATACCAATGGTCCTTGGCCAGAAAAAATAACTTCTGCCAAGTTTCATGACAATCGGACAACAATTGCGACCTGTAGAGTGCGAACAAGCTAAGATTGGCAGCTGACGGACAGACGGACGGACGGACGGACAGACAGATATCGTTAAATCGACTCAGCTGGCGATTCTAAGCCGATCGGTATACTTAAAGGTGGGTCTAGCTCGATTATTTCTTGGTGTTACAAACATTTGGCGCGAAACTAACTTATAATACCCTAGCCCACGAAGTGGTGTAGGGTATAACTAGCCCACGAAGTGGTGTAGGGTATAAAAAAACATTTTTTGGATTTTTTTATTATACGATTTAAGAATATAACATTCTATATCACTATCGAAAATATCAATGACATGTGTTGTTTACTTTTCCAGTTGCACTGCCTTAAATTCAAGCAAGTTTTGAGTTTTAGGCGATCTGCTGTGAAAAGTTCAAATTGACATATTTTAAAGGTTAATATTTTTTACTCGTTGATAAAAAGTAACGCTTTGATTATGGGATACTTAAATTCAGTTATTTTAGAGTATATTTACAAAAATGTTTTATCGAAAGTATTGTAGAAATATTTTTAAAAAATTGTTGAAAATATGTCTAAATTTAAGGTATTTTCAAATATATGTGGCCTTTGAATTCTGCGTTTCTAATTAAAGTGCAATGTGTTAGCTTCAATATTCCGCAATTACCTGTTGCCAATTTATTTTATTAAATAAATTGTGCAAATAGTCAATTTACTTAACACTTAAATGAAACAATTATTTCCCATGAAAAGCATTCACAGAAGCAGAATGAGATTCCAAGTTGTACAATAAATCTTAATTTATAAACATCCCTATACAGAAAAAGGTAACGAAAGGCTAAATAAAGTCAGGTGATGCCGGCTATATGATACCCTGCATCTTCTACTATTACAAGTAATTTACTACCAATTCTAGATGATCTGTGACAGTTTAATGGCGGACACATTCGAAACATTTTTATACCCTACACCACTTCGTGGGCTAGGGTATTATAAGTTAGTTTCGCCCCAAATGTTTGTAACACCAAGAAATAATCGAGCTAGACCCACCTTTAAGTATACCGATCGGCTTAGAATCACCAGCTGAGTCGATTTAACGATGTCTGTCTGTCCGTCCGTCTGTCCGTCTGCTGTCCATCTAAGCTTGTTCGCACTCTACAGGTCGCAATTGTTGTCCGATTGTCATGAAACTTGGCAGAAGTTATTTCTTCCGGCCAATGACCATCGGTATTGAATTTGGAGGAAATCGGTTCAGATTTAGATATAGCCCCCATACAAATGTCGCTCCCGATTTGAGTTTTTCCGCCCTATAAAGCACATATAGTACCCGATTTTCTTTAAATTTGGCACAACATCTTATAATCCAACTAGAAACACCTGTGCAAAAATTGGGTAAGATCGGTTCAGATTTAGATATAGCCCCCATACAAATGTCGCTCCCGATTTGACATTTTCCGCTCTAGAAACGACATATTGTACCCGATTTTCTTTAAATTTGGCAGAACATCTTATAATCCAACTAGAAACACGTATGCAAAAATTGGGTAAGATCGGTTCAGATTTAGATATAGCCCCCATACAAATGTCGCTCCCGATTTGACATTTTCCGCTCTAGAAACGACATATTGTACCCGATTTTCTTTAAATTTGGCAGAACATCTTATAATCCAACTAGAAACACGTATGCAAAAATTGGGTAAGATCGGTTCAGATTTAGATATAGCCCCCATACAAATGTCGCTCCCGATTTGACATTTTCCGCTCTAGAAACGACATATTGTACCCGATTTTCTTTAAATTTGGCAGAACATCTTATAATCCAACTAGAAACACGTATGCAAAAATTGGGTAAGATCGGTTCAGATTTAGATATAGCCCCCATACAAATGTCGCTCCCGATTTGACATTTTCCGCTCTAGAAACGACATATTGTACCCGATTTTCTTTAAATTTGGCAGAACATCTTATAATCCAACTAGAAACACGTATGCAAAAATTGGGTAAGATCGGTTCAGATTTAGATATAGCCCCCATACAAATGTCGCTCCCGATTTCACTTTTTCCGCTCTAAAATCCACACATTGTACCCGTTTTTCTTTAAAATTGGCACAACATCTTATAATCGAACTAGAAACATCTATGGCGAAAGTGGGTAAGATAGGTTCAGATTTAGATATAGCCCTCATACAAATGTTGCTCCCGAATGTTTAACCGATTTTTGCCAAATTTTACATATTATATTTCACCAATAAACAGACATGGTGAAAGCGGGTCACATCGTTCCAGGTTTCAATATACCCCCATACAAATGTCCTTTCCGATTTAACATTTTTTGTCAAACGCATACATTTAAAGGATGCAAAAATCCTTCCCGATTTCACTTTTTACCGAATTGAATTGCAATGAGAATTGTTTGGGTGATGTCCATATGTCAATACTTTGAAATGACTTTGGTATACTACTGTATAATTTGTATTTGTCTGTCGGACAATTAGATCAATTACCATATTATTTACCATACTCGTTAAATTTGACTGAAGATGAATTTATAGCATATAAATTATATGAATATAATTTATATAATTTGTATGAACTACATAAAATTGCTCCCATGAAATACCTGGGTTTAGTAATCAAAGCGAGGTACATACGCAGGGAGTGGTGTAGGGTATTATATAGTCGGCCCCGCCCGACTTTAGCCTTTCCTTACTTGTTCTTTATGAGCAATGTCACCAAATCTGGTGGGACATTTGTATGGGGACTTTATCAAACAATGGACCGATGTCACCGAATTTAACAACAGCTGTTTCTAGGTGCAATATAACGAAATGTGCCAATTGTAAACAAAATTGGAAATAAATTCGTTTCTAGAGCGAAAAAAGTCAAATCAGGAGTGGAGGATATAACTAAAATGTATGGAGGATATGACTAAATTCGAATGACTAACGTCCGTCATTGATGCGAAAAATTTAGCTGTTGGAATTGGATAATAATTGCGACTTGTACTTCGATAACAATAATATATACACTCACCAAAATAGCATTCCTAAAACTGAGTAAAATCCATACTACAATTTAGTTCAACAATTTTACTCCAGTTCAATAAAAATGTTCTTAAAAGAAGTAAAATTAGCTAAGTATGAGTAAAGTTTTCTTCTTTCAAAGCCATAGTAAATAGTTCATTTACTAGAAAAAGGGTAGTAAATTTACTTAAAAACATTTCTTTGGGTCTAATAAAAAATGAATGATTTTTGTTAAAGGAATGGGAAAGGACATTTGTATGGGATTATACTGAAACCTGGAACGAAATAGGTGAAATATAATATATATAGTTTTAGCCAAAATCGGTTAAACATTTGGGATCAACGTTTGTATTGGAGCTATATCTAAATCTGAACCGATCTTACCCACTATCGCCTAAGGTGTTTTTGTTGGATTATAAGATGTTGTCAAATTTAAAGAAAATCGGGTACATGTGCGGTACATACAGAGCGGCAAAAGTCAAATCGAGAGCGACATTTGTATTAGGGCTATATCTAAATCTGAACCGATCTAGTCTGCTTTCGCCACAGGTGTTTCTAGATAGATTGTAAGATGTTGTGCCTAATTTAATAAAATCGGGTACAATATTTGGTTTCTTGAGCGGAAAATGTCAAATCGGGAGCGATATTTGTATGGGGGCTATATCTAAATCTGAACCGATCTTACCCAATTTCTGCATAGGTGTTTCCAGTTTGCTGTGCTAAATTTAAAGTAAATCGGGTACAATATGTGATTTCTAGAGCGACAAAAGTCAAATCGGGAGCGAAATTTGTGTGGGAGCTATATATAAATCTGACCCGATCTGACCTATTCTCTCCATGGGTGTTTCAACTTGAAATATAAGATATTTTGCAAGATTTGAAGAAGATCTGATAAAATTTGTGGTTTCTAGGCGGAAAAAACTCAAATTGAGAGTGAAATTTGTATGGGAGCTATATATAAATCTGAACCGATCTGACTCATTTTCACCATGGGTGTTTCTACTTGAAATATAAGATATTTTGCAAGATTTTAAGAAGATCTGGTAAATTTTGTGATTTCTAGAGCGAAAAAAACTCAAATTGAGGGTGAAATTTGTATGGGAGCTATATATAAATCTGAACTATTTTTGCCATGGGCGTTTCTAGTTGAAATGTAAGATGTTTTGCCAATTTTGAAGAAGATCTGTTAAAATATGTGGTTTCTACAGCAGAAAAAGTCAAACCGGGAATGAATGGTATGGGGGCTATATCTAAATCTGAACCGATTTTCTGCAAATTAAATAGCTTTCGTCCTTATCCCGAAAAACTTTGTTGTGCAAAGTTTCATTTGGTTCTGTCTACAATTGCGACCTATATCGTGATTACAAGAATAGATGGACGGACAGACAGACAGACAGACAGACGGACATTGCTAAATCGATTCAAAAAGTGATTCTAAGTCGATCGGTATAATTAACAATGGGTCTATCTCGCTTCCTTTTGGGTGTTGCAAACAAATGCACAAAGACATAATACTCTCATGGAGTGTATAAAAAATCAATAATTTTTTGTATGAAAAAAATTCCATTTAGGAATTTTTGACTAAAAATGTGTTTTTCCTAAAATTAAGCTAATATGTTTACTGATATTTATGCCGAGTGCTTCATACATTTAAGTATTAATGAACTTATAAAAAATCATTTGAAATTGTTTAGAAAATTCTTGAATATTAATCTAAGAAGCAATTATCGTTCGTTTCAGAGACTTATTTCTTAAATACATCAAGTATTAATCTAAACAACCACTGCGAAGGCGCCTATCTTGTCTTCGCAGCAATTTTCGAGTATTAGCTCTTATCTTTACGGCAGAAGTATCATGCAACTTTTGAGAAATATTTCATGAAGAAATTTTCCAATTGTAGGCATTTTTTAGTTAAAATGAACATACTTTAAGTTCACTTTTCCCTTTGTATCAAGTAAAATTTTCCTCATTTTAAGTAAAAAAATTACTTGTTTTAAGGAAAATATAAGCAAAATTGTCCTCAGTTTAAGTAAATATATATATTTACTTGATTTTAGTAAAAAATTTACTTACTTTGAGGCAAATTTCAGCAACATTTTACTAAGATTTAGTAAAAATTTACTTGGTTTGAGTAAAAATTTACTTTACTTCTAGGAAAATTTTTGCTTATATTTAGTAAAAATGTACTTGGTTTTAGGAAAAATTTTACTTAGATTTAGAAAAATTTACTTGGTTTGAGGAAAAACTTACTGGAAATTTCCTCAGTTTGAGTAAATATTTACGTGGTTTGAGGAAAATTGAACTAGAATCACGTTCAATGCATGTACTACTTTCAAGGATAAGTTTGAACTTGATATGAGGAAATATTGCCTTAGTGCTATACGAAGTTCAATTTTACTTAATTTTAGTTCATTTAAAGTCAAGGTTCACTTTTTTCTGAGTGTACATGAATGAATTATTAATTTATTTTCTAGGAAAAACATTTTTCCATTAAACTGTACTCAAATTGTGGTTTCTTTTACTGATTATGGTAAAAATATTGAAAAATATAAACATTACCTGACCCGAAGGCCTCTCCGAATTAATATTAATTTTTGGCGATTTCAACCCTCTGTGCGTCGCTTAAGAATCCTTCGTACTACTGAAATTTTGGGCTCTCAAATTATTAAAATATAATTATTACTAAATTCAATGGCGATGATCGAATTTTCACAACATCCAGATTCTAAGATGGGAATTCTTCGTTTGCTCTATTTCAACCACTGGATATAAAGATAATATTTGCATTTATGTTTTAAAATCCTTGAATGTTCTGCATTTCTTTGACATCCTTTCCAATATCATGGCACGACACTGTACCTTTTTGCATTGGACGATTTAATTTCTTAGCGAAAAAAATGAGAAAGAAATCTGTATTAGTTTTATCTCTTCTAAATTGTGACAATTTATGTTAGTCGTTTCCTTACTTTTTATAGCCCAACACCATGACGTGGAGGGCATATTATGTTTGTCGATGCGTTTGAAATACATCGAGGTAAATATCCAAGGCAGATGGTATCTGGATTGTGATAAAGATCCTTCTCTATTTGACTAATAGAAGCAGCCGGCGAATTGTCAGACCTCCTCTTCCTCCGAAGTTACTAGGCAACGTTCTCCGCGTTGGAAGGTATATACGATTCGGCTTGTCCGACATTAACTCCACATTCACTGGCTGCACTGCTGTTACTATGTGATTCCCCTCACTTCGCCAATTACTGTCCTCTAAAGTTGTCCTTACAGAGTGTGAAGGCAGGATGGAAAAATTGTCTTCTCCGTTTACAACTTTTTCAAACAAATTTAATTAAAGTATTACAAACTAATGTCAACTAAAACAAATAATACGAATATTCGTATCCAAGTACTTGGCTAGAGATGAAGATAAGGTGAAATTTATATTTGAACTTTTCCCTTTAATCAAGGAATAGAAGCGTATTCCTGCTAAACATACTAAGTATCTCTTTGCAAGGCTTTGAGCATTTCGCATTATTAAGTGATATGCAGATTGCAAGCAAGAACATAAGGGTGGGACGGGATAGGCTTGTAGAAATGTACGGAGGGTTTGTTTATGACAATTGCCAAAGTAAATATAAATCAGATTTCAGGGGGTTGTTTCGAATGATATTTCACAGAAATATGTGGTTTATTTCCAACATAATCGACATCCAACATATTTCCATGAATTGTAACATTTTCTTCATATTGTTGGACGTCTGCCATGATCTGGAAAATTCGTTCAAGTTCCGATGTAATATGAGGGTTTTATGTTGGTACAGTTGTATTGGTGACTATTTGAAAAGATAGGCTCATATGGTTAAACTTAACGGTAGGTCTTCCGATCTGGAAGATTTGATCCAGAACGATCAAATGTCATGGCAATCGGACAACATTTGCGACCTGTAATTTGCTAACAAGCTTTAGAGGGACAGTAGACGGACGTACAGGAAGACATTGTTAAATCGCCTCAGCTGGTGATTCTTAGTCGATTGCTGGATCTACCTCGATTATTTCTTGGTGTTACAAACATTTGGCGTAAAACGAACTTATAATGCCCTGTCGTGCGAAGTGGAGTAAGTTTATATGTTGAAAATAATATTTCTTTGGAAAATACAATACCTTCTATTAGAGTGGCTTCTTTTGTGGGGAAGGAGAAAATGTTGTTGATGTTTCCGACTATAGTGAAATATTGGTTTGTTTTATGTGTTCTCCCAAAATATTTCGGTTATATCATTGTCCGTTCGTGAGTTGGACGCGTTCAAAACAAACTCTATAAATCAGGTTTTTCTGTCGTGATCGGACGTTTAATTCTCTGTCAGTGCGCGCAGCTCCATTAAAAACCGAGTTTTACTCTGTAAAATAAAAACAATACACTGAAAGTGCATATTTAATATTGAAAGGCACTGCTGTTCTATCTGTGTTTAGTGAAGAATGCCTGACAAACAGAGAAAAAGCTTGAATATTAAAAAAAGAAGTTGTTATGTTTACAATGTAACACAGAAGTGTTGGAAAGTGACGATGTTTTAGAGTGTGATATGTGCAAAAAAGTCTCCACTCCTAATGCACACATTTGAATAAAGTAGAGATAGAGAAATTAATGGAGAATGAGTCTCTCGAGTTTAAATGCCACTTTTGCGTTCCTGCGAATGACAACAAAGCAGAACTGAAAACAATTTTGTCAGAAATGAGAGAAATAAAACAAACAATTAACTTTATGTCATCTCAGTATGATGACATATTAAAAGGGGTTAAACAAAATACAAAAGCAATTCAAAATTTGAAAAAGGAAAATGAGAATCTGAGAAATGATGTAAAGAAATTAAAGTCAACTGTCATGTTTCTAAATGAGGTGCGAGTGCAAAAAGACTGCATCATAAATGGGATTAAAGCAGATGATAAAACAAAAGCAATCGATGTTGTTATTGACATTGCAAATAAATTGGGTGCTAACATTTGTGAAGACGAAATAGAAGATGCATACTTCATAAATCGTAAACAACAAACTAAACATGCTGTTGTTGTTAAGTTTACGAACAACAAGAGCAAGGCGATGCTTATGAAAGAGAAGAAAAAGCTGAGAGAAAGTGATGACATGAAAACAGTCTACATCAACGATTTTTTGTCTAAAGAAACTATGGAGGTGTTCAAGCATGCAAAATCGTTGAGATCCGTTGGATTTAAATTTGTTTATACCAGTGCTGGGAAGGTTTTTGCAAAGAAGGAAGAAAATTCAAAACAATTTCGATTGCGGACAATGGATGATGTTGATGATCTACTAGCGAAGTCCGTATCTAAGGACAAAACGTAGAAGAAAGCGATGAATCTGAATATGAAGATGGTGATGAAGACGGCGAAGAAGCTGTTTTTTTTGTCTCTAAAGTAAATGTTTTTCCGTTAAAAATAAAATGTTTATTTTTTATAAATTTCAATTATGAATTCTAACTATTTTTATAATATTAATTCTTATAATTCTTATATTAAAAATCAAGATAAAAATTTCTTAAATGTTATCTCTCTAAATGTTAGAAGTGTTTCTTCTCTAAGCAAATTCAATAGATTTAAAAATGAAATAAGCAAACTTGGTAAATTACCGGAAATCATAGCTGTACAAGATACTTGGTTCAGCAGCCAGTACTTAAATCTGTATCGAATAGATGAATATCATGCTATTCATTGTGAGAGATTTGATGGATTTGGTGGAACATCAATCTTTATAAATTCAAAAATAAGGCACAGAACTTTACTCAACAGAAGTGAGAATAGTTTGGATGTTATTGCTGTAGAGTTGCCTGATGTTGTTTTAAATGGTTGTAAGGTTGTTATTGTATCAATGTATCGCTCTCAAAGATGCAAGGAGAAGACGTTTTTAAAGAAGATGGAAAATGTTCTTCAACAGCTTGGTAAAGGGTGTTTTTTATTGAGGTATAGAACTTCGAATTGAAATAAAACACAAGAAAATCGTTTTAATGTCCATCAATTTGGCTTTATTGGAAGGATAATTTTATGCCATTAATGTTTAAATATGATTTCGGGCATGTGGCCGCCGCGGCTGGCTCGAATATAGCCAATTCTACAGGTCCAATTTTCAACCACTTTTTCGAGCATATGGGGCCGTATGTTGGCAATAACGCCACGAATGTTGGCTTCCAAGTCCCCTAACGTTTCTGGTTTGTTGGCGTAGACGAGCGACTTCACATATCCCCAAAGAAAATAATCCAATGGTGTCAAATCACACGATCTTGGTGGCCAATTGACAGGTCCATTCCGCGAAATTATGCGCTCATCGAATATTTCCTTAAATAATTCGATTGCGACGTGCGCTGTGTGGCATGTAGCGCCGTCTTGTTGGAACCACAACTCATCCACATTCATGCCATCCAATTCGGGAACAGAATAGTCGGTTATCATGGCTCTATACCGGTCTCCATTAACGGTAACTGACTCTCCAGCATTATTTCGGAAGAAGTATGGCCCAATGACTCCACCAGCCCATAGAGCACACCAAACAGTCAGGATGTAATGGCGTCTCAAGGGTCTCATGTGGATTCTCTTCACTCCAAATGCGGCAATTTTGCTTGTTGACGTAGCCATTCAACCAAAAATGAGCCTCATCACTGAACAAAATTTTGTGATGAAAATCAGCATCGAGATGAATCTCATTTTCGGCCCATACACCAAAATCACGACGCATTGCATGGTCTAGCGGCTTTAATTCTTGCACAAGCTGGATCTTGTAAGGTCGCAAGCCAAGATCTTTGCGCAAAATCTTCCATAAAGTTGATGGACAAAGCTCCAATTGCTGTGCACGGTGGCGAATCGATTCATTCGGGTCCTCTTCAACACTTTGCTCTACAGCGGCAATTGTTTCTTCGGTGCGCACTGTTCGACGTCTCTGCGGATGCGTATTATCACATAGAGTAAACGTAGTGCGAAAACGATCCATGGTTAACCGAATTAATTGGTTATTCGGTTAACCATGGATCGTTTTCGCACTACGTTTAACCGAATTAATTGCTCTGATGGACGATTATGTCGACCATAAAATGGACGGAGCTTGCGGTGAACTTCGCGAACTGAACCATTACTTTCGAAATAAATTTGCACGATTTGCAAGCGTTGTTCTTTTGTCAACCTGTTCATGATGAAATGGCAAACCAAACTAAATATTAATCACTTGACAGCTGACAAAATGCCGCCAGTTAAAAAAGTGATGCCAACTTAAAGTTCTATACCCCAATAAAAAACACCCTTTACATGCTCGGTAATACTTGTTGGAGATATGAATATTGATTTACTCATTCAAAGTAAATGTCAAAGGAATATGGTAGAACTTTTGAACGAATTCGATATGCACTCATGTCATAGTCAAGTTACTAGACCAGGAAGTAACAAATGCATAGATTGGGTGTTTAGCAATAACTCCAATAAAGTCTGGGTACAAAGCATTGAAAACTCATTATCGGACCACAACATGTTAAGTTGTTGCATTTATTTGAATATTGGTCTGGATGGAAGGTTATTTGAACACAAAAAACTGCTACAGTATTCAAAATATGCTCGGATTTTGGACAATAATTTGCCCTCTTTGTGTGATAATATTGATCCATCTGAATTGTGCGAAAGGTTTTCACACGTATTAACAGATGCAGCGTCGCGAAGTACAGAAGTCGGTATCAACAATATTAACTTACGTAAAAGTATAGCGCCATGGGTAACAGAAAAATTATGCTCATTAATATCTTATAAGAACAAGCTTCTTAAAATGAGAAGAAAAAACCGGAATAAGCCTGATATTCATGACCGCCTGAAAAGAATAAGCAAGGTCATAAAAATATGCAATAAAAATCTCATGGGTAATTATTATATTTCCAACCTGAAATCTTGTAATCGTAAGGAAGACTTGGCTATTTCTTAATAAGGAATTGGGTCGGAATACTAAGCCGATAAATGAATTGCTGTTGGATGATGGAAGTAGTGTTGTGGAAGAGATTGATAAAGCTACTATTTTGAACACGCATTTTATTGAGTCAGTGAGAACTCTGAAACATAATATTCAGCAGTATGCAAACGACAATATTAACGTATTTGGAACTCTTGTAATGGAACGGAGCACTTTTAATCTTACTAGAGTCGATAAAAGACATATGGTGAATATATTGAATGCGTTGGACTTGAGAAAGAGTTGTGGTTATGATGGTATCACACCCAAAATGTTGACGGTAAGGAAATCCATCGTCGCTGATATATTAGTCAACATTTTTAACTACATGATTGAATGTGCGAAATATCCGGACATTCTGAAAATTCATAAAATTGTTCCTGTTCCAAAGCGAACCGGTTCGAAGAACATTCGAGATTTCAGACCTATAGCCGTTTGGATAAAATCTTCGAGAAGTTAATTTTTGAACAATTTGCAAACTTCATTGAAGAAAGAAAAATTTTGTATGGAAATCAATTTGGTTTCAGAAAAGGTTCAGGAACGGAGGAAGCATTGGTTCATGTGATAGAATACATTTGCGGTGGAATTGATGCTGGATTTAAAGGTGTAGCTGGTGTCTTTTTTGACTTTTCGAAGGCTTTTGATTTAGTGGAACATAGCATTTTGATTGAAAAGTTAAAATGCATTGGATTATCAAATAGAATTTTCTAAAAAACAGATATCAGTACGTCAATCTTGGCAGATCAAAAAGCAGTATGATACCTGTATGTCATGGTGTTCCACAAGGCAGCGTTTTGGGTCCACTTTTATTTAAAATTTACATAAACGATTTAATGAATATGAACTTCTTTGGAAAACTTGTAATGTATGCAGATGATATATGTTTGTTTTATAGATATAAACATGAAAAAGTTCTTCAAACTCAGATCGAGTATGACTCCGCATTACTAGCTGAATATGCTAGGTTAAATAAGTTGGTTCTCAATTCTTCAAAAACTAAATTCATACGGTTTAGTCCACATTTGGCGATGATATGACAGTGCATATAAATGGAACGTCTTTTGCTGAGACGGATGTTGTGACATATTTGGGAGTAACATTGAGGCATAATCTTGTGTGGGATTCGCACATTGCTGAATTGAAAACAAAGATATCATCAGTTACAGGTATATTTTATAAATTTAAAAATAAATTGAACACAGATACGAAAATGATGATTTACCAGGCGTTGATACATTCTCATTTAACCTATTTACCCATAATATATGGGTGGAAGGAAAGCAGCTCCTTAAAATCTCTTCAGCGTGCTCAGAACAAAGCACTAAAACTTGTCTTCAACCTACCACTACGTTATTCGATTCTCAGTTTATACAAGGACAGAGCTAAACAGATTCTACCAATAAGGGGATTATATAAGCAGCAACTACTGCAGTATGTGTTTAAGTCCATCACTGAATTTGGCTCGAGATCGGTTATTTTTAACCAAAACTATATGAGAACCGGAAGAAGCACAAGGCAAGCTGGTAATCTTCAAACCATGAGATGCCGATTGGATTTGACTAAGCAGCGTATTGGATTTGCAGCACCTAATGAATTTAAAAATCTGCCAGACAGGATTAAAAATATTAGCACAATTTCTACATTTAAACAAAATCTTAAAATATATTTGCTTGAGAATATAGAAACACTTCTAATGTAATTGATCATTACCCATTTTAATATTATTCGTATTATTCCTTTTTACATATTATTCATGTGTATGTACATAATTTTTTAAGTTAAATTGTAATTATGGAAGTTGCCACTTTTTTTGCTCCTATAAAGCCTATATGGCGCTGGAGCTTCTAATGAATTATACTGTAATAAAACTTATTGAATAAATAAAAAAGTAAATAAAAAAATTTACGGTGAGAATGGTATTTGAAAAAACTTGCCACAAATTAAAATCCGACGTGAGCCTTATCAAACCATATTAAAAACTTGCAATATGACCCAGTATAAAGGGCAGATTTATAAAGGGTGATTTTTTAAGAGCTTGATAACTTTTTTTTAAAAAAAAAACGCATAAAATTTGCAAAATCTCATCGGTTCTTTATTTGAAACGTTAGATTGGTCCATGACATTTACTTCTTGAAGATAATTTCATTTAAATGTTGACCGCGGCTGCGTCTTAGGTGGTCCATTCGGAAAGTCCAATTTTGGGCAACTTTTTCGAGCATTTCGGCCGGAATAGCCCGAATTTCTTCGGAAATGTTGTCTTCCAAAGCTGGAATAGTTGCTGGCTTATTTCTGTAGACTTTAGACTTGACGTAGCCCCACAAAAAATAGTCTAAAGGCGTCAAATCGCATGATCTTGGTGGCCAACTTACCGGTCCATTTCTTGAGATGAATTGTTCTCCGAAGTTTTCCCTCAAAATGGCCATAGAATCGCGAGCTGTGTGGCATGTAGCGCCATCTTGTTGAAACCACATGTCAACCAAGTTCAGTTCTTCCATTTTGGGCAAAAAAAAAGTTGGATATCATCTCACGGTAGCGCTCACCATTCACAGTTACGTTACGATTCGCATCATCTTTGAAGAAGTACGGTCCAATGATGCCACCAGCCCATAAACCGCACCAAACTGTGACTTTTTCTGGATGCATTGGTAGCTCTTGCAATGCTTCTGGCTGATATTCACTCCAAAATCGACAATTCTGCCTATTTACGTACCCATTGAGCCAAAAATGAGCTTCGTCGCTGAACACAATTTCTTTCTTTCTGAACTTTCTTAACAGAGCACGCATTTTGATAATAAAATTCAATGATTTGCAAGCGTTGCTCGTTAGTAAGTCTATTCATGATGAAATGTCAAAGGATACTGAGCATCTTTCTCTTTGACACCATGTCTGAAATCCCACGTGATCTGTCAAATACTAATGCATGAAAATCCTAACCTCAAAAAAATCACTCTTTACTATTTTAGTGCAATTTTTGATGCATTTTTTATAAAAACCGCAATAACATCCACATTTTTAGTTCGATTTATGTTTTTAGGGGCTCGTTGGAGAGGTATTGATAACCAATTGCAATTTTTAGAAATTCCTAACCCATTAAGGGCCGACAATTTTTTTCTTACTGTTGGATCTCAGTGGGTTAAATGTGATGTAAAAACTGAAATATGGGGTTATTTGCATCGTAAACACATTCTAGTCTTACAAAAAGCAAATTTTTGAAAAAAACATCAGAAATTTTGGTCTTTCAATGGATAAACTGTGAGAAAAACTTTACTTAAGATGTTACAATAAAATCGTGCGACATGATTTCCCTCCCAAGAACGAGATTATATTGAAGGTCACTAATAGGAAAACTCACACTCAGTTTTTTATTTCGTAGTCGTTTTTCTTTTTTACAGGACTTTTAATTTCCAAAAGATGTAAATGTTTCAATAATTTAGTTCCACACTTTTGCGTGTTGTACAATGCCGATCTAGGTATCAAATGAAAGAGAAGAACATCTGTTAAATATATTTTAAATTTCATGCGTCTATCGATGTTACTTTAACATTAACAACTATTTAAATTTTTTCCCTTTAAAAAGTTTATGTAGATTTATCATGTTTTAATTTTTAAGGGGGGAAATTTGAAATGGTTGAATTTCTTTCCCAAAATTAGCTTTTTGTAAGACTAGAATGTGTTTACGATGCAAATAACCCCATATTTCAGTTTTTACTTCACATTTAGCCCATTGAGTAATAAATTCGAAAATTCTTAAAATTGCAATTGGCTCTCCAACGAGCCACTAAAAACATAAATCGAACTAAAAATGTGGAAGTTATTGCGGTTTTTTATAAAAAATGCATCAAAAATTGCCCTTTATACATACTTATATTGCAAGTTTTTAATATGGTTTGATAAGGCTCGGACCAGATATTAATTTCTAGCAGGTTTTTTCTAAATACCATTCCCACCGTGAATTTTATTCAAGAAAAACCTGATTTATAGAGTTTGTTTTGAACGCGTCCAGCTCACGAACGGACAATGATAAAAGCGAAATATTTTAGGAGAACACATGAAAAAAAAAAACAATCTTTTATTTTAGTCGGGAACATCCACAACTTTTAGTTTGAAGCCACTCTAACCTTCTATACCGTTTTTTATATAACTTTTGGTTCGTGTGATATCCAATGAATTTGTATTTGAAAGTAAAAACATTGCGCTACTTCTATAAAAAAAAAAACAAGTAAAAACGGCGTTCGGAACTTTATATACCCTCCACCATGGATTGCATTCGACAGATGTTTTCGATTTTTGTAGATGTACATATATGTTTATATTACATATATTGAAATAATACTTCAAGTCAATTCAAAGTTGTTGGTTGTATATCCATCCTATTTTATTTCCAAAAGTACAAATTGTGAAAATCCATTATCTCTGACGTGCACAGTGCAGATAACTTAACTTCATTATTCTACCCATTATTTCCGTAACAGTAAAAAAGTAGGAATTTGGAAAAATCTTTTTAATTTGCTAGTCTATACAGTCAGAGGAATGTATACACCGAATTCCATAATTCTAGCTGCTACCATTTGATTGGTACCATTTTTATCCCTCTGTTCCCATTGTATCCCTTTAAAGGTGGAATTTGGAAAAACCTTTTTATTTTTCGTGTCTACGCAGTCAGAGGAATGTATACTCCGAATTTCGTGACTCTAGCTGCAGTCAATTGGTTGGTACAATTTTTAACCCCATTTTCCAATTTATCACCCTAAAAGTACGAATTCCGAAAATTCCCTTTTATTTTACGTGTCTGCACAATCAGAAGAATGTATATACCGAAATTTCTTTATTCTAGGGGCAGCCCTTTAGATTGGTACCATTTTTATCCCTCTACACCAATTTTACTCCATAAAAGAACGAATTTTGAAAAAATACTTTTATATTATGTAATCACTCAAGTAGAGAAATATACTCATCGAATATTGTGTTTCTAGCTGTTGTCGTTTGATAGGTACCATTTTTATCCTTTTTGTCCCATTTAACCCCCTACAAATAAAAATTACTTTTTTGTTAACTTTTTGCTATATCGCATACCAAATATCAAACAAATATAGGCAGACATATTCAAAAAACATGATGAAATACTCTAAATATTAGAGGTAGAGGAGTGTGGGTCTCAGGTCGATATTTCA
This sequence comes from Polietes domitor, assembly GCA_947397865.1. Classification (NCBI taxonomy): domain Eukaryota; kingdom Metazoa; phylum Arthropoda; class Insecta; order Diptera; family Muscidae; genus Polietes; species Polietes domitor. Next base: position 139,170,080 of record OX377620.1, read on the forward strand.
AGGAGTTACGAACGGAATAAATAATACAATATACATGAATAAATAAATACAAAATATATTCATATGTAAGCACCCCTAATGTTTCAAATCGTCGTATGAACATTCATTGATGGTAGTGATTTCTTTAACTGTAGTATTTACACAAACAACTTAAAACGGTTTTCAGTGTATTGAATATATATTTATTAGGGTTTATATACCCTACACCACATGGTATAATGACATTGTGCAGGATTTTCCCCTGGGGGGGGGTTTTCATCTACACTCATAAAAAAGTTAACCCTATAATGAGTTAAAATTAACTACAATTTAGGAAACCAAGTACATTTTTACAAAACATAAGTAGAATTTTGCTGAAATTTTCCTAAATCTAAGTAAATTTTTCCTAAAACCAAGTAATTTTTTACTAAATTGAAGCAAAATTTTCCTAAAACTAAGTACATTTTTACTAAATCTTAGTAAAATTTTGCTAAAAAAAATAAGGAAAATTTTATTTTATACGAGGAAAAAGGTGAAATTAAAATAAGTTCAATTTAACTAAAAAATCAAACAAATAGTTTTGCTTCAGAGTATGCAAAACTGATACAAAAAATGACAACATGAAATATTTCTCAAAAGTTTCATGATACATCTGCCATAAGGAATTGAGCTATTACTCCATGATTGTTGCGAAGGCAAGATAGGCGCCTTCGCAGTGGTTGTTTAGAATAATTCATAAAGTATTTAAAAAATAAGTCTCTGCAAACGAGCGAGAATTGCTTCTTAGATTAATATTCAAGAATTAATACTTAAATGTATGAAGAACTCGGCATAAATTACAGTAAACATTTTAACTTCATTTTAGGAAAAAATAAATTTTTAAGTTAAAATTTCCTAATTGGAATTTTTTCCATACAAAAAATTTCAGCTTTTTATACCCTACACCACTTCGTGGTCTAGGGTATTATAAGTTAGTTTTCCGCCAAATGTTTGTAACACCAAGAAATAATTGAGCTAGACCCACCTTTAAGTATACGGATCGGCTTAGAATCGCCAGCTGAGTCGATTTAACGATGTCTGTCTGTCCGTCTGTCCGTCTGTCCGTCCGTCCGTCCGTCCGTCCGTCTGCTGTCCATCTAAGCTTGTTCGCACTCTACAGGTCGCAATTGTTGTCCGATTGTCATGAAACTTGGCAGAAGTTATTTTTTCTGGCCAAGGACAATTGGTATTGAATTTGGAGGAAATCGGTTCAGATTTAGATATAGCCCCCATACAAATGTCGGTCCCGATTTGACATTTTCCGCTCTAGAAACCACATATTGTACCCGATTTTCTTTAAATTTGGTACAACATCTTATAATCTGACTAGAAACACCTATGCCGAAATTGGGTAAGATCAGTTCAGATTTAGATATAGCCCCCATACAAATGTCGCTCCCTATTTCACTTTTTCCGCTTTAGAAACCACATATTGTACCCGATTTTCTTTAAAATTGGCACAACATCTTATAATCCAACTAGAAACACGTATGCAAAAATTGGGTAAGATCGGTTCAGATTTAGATATAGCCCCCATACAAATGTCGCTCCCGATTTGACATTTTCCGTTCTAGAAACGACATATTGTACCCGGTTTTCTTTAAATTTTGCAGAACATCTTATAATCCTACTAGAAACACGTATGCAAAAATTGGGTAAGATCGGTTCAGATTTAGATATAGCCCCCATACAAATGTCGCTCCCGATTTGACATTTTCCGCTCTAGAAAAGACAAATTGTACCCGATTTTCTTTACATTTTGCAGAACATCTTATAATGCAACTAGAAACACGTATGCAAAAATTGGGTAAGATCGGTTCAGATTTAGATATAGCAAATGTCGCTCCCGAATTCACTTTTTCCGCTTTAGAAACCACATATTGTACCCGATTTTCTTTAAAATTGGCACAACATTTTATAATCGAACTAGAAACACCTATGCTGAAAGTGGGTATGATCGGTTCAGATTTAGATATAGCCCCAATACAAATGTCGCTCCCGATTTCACTTTTTCCGGTCTAAAATCCAGATATTGTACCCGTTTTTCTTTAAAATTGGCACAACATCTTATAATCCAACTAAAAAACAAATGGTGAAAGTGGGTAAGATCGGTTCAGATTTAGATATAGCCCTCATACAAATGTTGCTCCCGAATGTTTAACCGATTTTGGCCAAATTTTGCATATTATATTTCACCAATAAACAGACATGGTGAAAGCGCGTCACATCGTTCCTGGTTTCAATATACCCCCATACAAATGTCCTTTCCGATTTAACATTTTTTGTCAAACACATACATTTACAGGATGCAAAAATCCTTCCCTATTTCAATTTTTTACCGAATTGAATTGCAATGAGAATTGTTTGGGTGATGCCCATATGTCCATACTTTGGTATGACTTTGGTATACTACTGTATAATTTGTATTTGTCTGTCGGACAATTGGATCAAATACCATATTATTTACCATATTCGTTAAATTTGACTAAAGATGAATTTATAGCATATACATTATATTCATATAATTTATATAATTTGTATGAACTACATAAAATTGTTCCCATGAAATACCTGGGTTTAGTAATCAAAGTGAGGTACATACGCAGGAAGTGGTGTAGGGTATTATATAGTCGGCCCAGCCCGACTTTAGCCTTTCCTTACTTGTTTTTTTTCTCACTTAAAACCTTGAAAATATTCTTCACATAAGTTTGAATTTACTCAATTGTAAGAATTTTTTGTTAGATCCAAAGAAATGTTTTTAAGTAAATCTACTTCCCTTTTTCTAGTAAATGAACTATTTACTATGGCTTTGAAACCAACTTTTTAGGAAATTTTTATTGGAGCGTTTGGAAACCACTCATATGTTATTGCCTTCGAGAAATATTTTGATACATTCGTCCGACAGACATTGCCTGCAAAATTGCATTTCAGTAATTCATCTATCAATACACTCAAAGGAATATGTCAGTAAAAGAAAGCAGAAAGTCTACTACATATTGTCCCAAGCTAATATAAAAGAAAATTCGAGCTAAACTCGCTTATGAACGCATATCTATTTTTATATTTTAATTAACAACAGCCAATTTTAGCAGACTGCAAACTCTTTAGCAGTGTGAATGGTGATGTAAGATTGCAGAAAACTGCTGTTATGCCAAAGCTGTAATAGCAGAAAAGTGTCTGCTGATAGACAGCAGACATTCACTGCTTTTATTAACAGACTTGTTCTCTAAGTGTAGAACTTTTTTTTAATAGTTGCTTGAAATTACATTCATACATATCGAGGGCTTATATTCATAAGTGGCTATGAACAAAAACATAAATTTTCAGGAGAGCGAAACAACTGATTTTCTCCTTAATTTGAAGAGAAATTATTAATCGTCCTTCTACAGTTTAATCTAAAAATGATTACTAACTGCTACGATTAAAAAGTTTTCGAAATGTCCTATTATCCGCGGTTTCATGGATTATAGCCACTTTTGTATGTTTAAAACTGAGCACTGCGAATGTTGAAATAAGAAAAATATTTATTGTAAACTCCATAACTTTTTTCATGAAATCTTGGCAATGTTGTATAGAAAACGCATTTGCTGTGATGTACACAGCGAATTTAAAGATACCAGCTTCATCCGTCAGATCGGTCGCTTGTAACATATATGTAGCCAGTCGCGAAAATCGCTGCAATTGATGAAAAATCCAAAATTCGCCGTTGAAATTGCTTATATTTTAACTTTCTTCATTCATAATTCTGAAACTTTGCATACACAAATATTCCCCATGAAGTCAGCAATCACATGCCAAAGAAATATTCTCAATATAATAAAAAGTTACGCCGTTTTTATACCCTACACAACTTCGTGGTCTAGGGTATTATAAGTTAGTTTCGCGCCAAATGTTTGTAACACCAAGAAATAATCGAGCTAGACCCACCTTTAAGTATACCGATCGGCTTAGAATCACCAGCTGAGTCGATTCAACGATGTCTGTCTGTCCGTCCGTCCGTCCGTCTGCTGACCATCTAAGCTTGTTCGCACTCTACAGGTCGCAATTGTAGTCCGATTGTCATGAAACTTGGCAGAATTAATTTTTTCTGGGCAAGGACCATCGGTATTGAATTTGGAGGAAATCGGTTCAGATTTATATATAGCCCCCATACAAATGTCGCTCTCGATTTGACATTTTCCGCTCTAGAAACGACATATTGTACCCGATTGTCTTTAAATTTGGCAGAACATCTTATAATCCAACTAGAAACACGTATGCAAAAATTGGGTAAGATCGGTTCAGATTTAGATATAGCCTCCATACAAATGTCGCTCCCGATTTGACATTTTCCGCTCTAGAACGTCATATTGTACCCGATTTTATTTAAATTTTGCAGAACATCTTATAATCGAACTAGAAACACGTATGCAAAAAGTGGGTACGATCGGTTCAGATTTAGATATAGCCCCCATACAAATGTCGCTCCCGATTTCACTTTTTCCGCTTTAGAAACCTCATATTGTACCCGATTTTCTTTAAAATTGCACAACATTTTATAATCCAACTAAAAAACCTATGATGAAAGTGAGTAATATCCGTTCAGATTTAGATATAGCCCTCATACAAATGTTGCTCCAAATGTTTAACCGATTTTGTCCAAACTTTACATATTACATTTCACCAATAAATAGACATGGTGAAAGCGGGTCACATCGTTCCAGGTTTCAATATACCCCCATACAAATGTCCTTTCCGATTTAACATTTTTTGTCAAACACATATATTTATAGGATGCAAAAATCCTTCCCGATTTCAATTTTTTACCGAATTTAATTGCAATGAGAATTGTTTGGGTGATGCCCATATGTCCATACTTTGGTATGACTTTGGTATACTACTGTATAATTTGTATTTGTCTGTCGGACAATTGGATCAATTACCATATTATTTACCATATTCGTTAAATTTGACTAAAAATGAATTTATAGCATATAAATTATATGAATATAATTTATATAATTTGTATGAACTCCATAAAATTGCTCCCATGAAATACCTGGGTTTAGTAATCAAAGCGAGGTACATACGCAGGAAGTGGTGTAGGGTATTATATAGTCGGCCCCGCCCGACTTTAGCCTTTCCTTACTTGTGTATCTACTCAATTAGAGGAATGTTCACACCGAATTTCGTGTTTCTAGCTGTTGTCGTTTAATATTTACCATTTTTATCACTTTTTTGCCCCATTTCACCCCCAAATAAGTATCACTTAATGGTGCACGTTTTTGCTATAAGAGGAATACGCATACCAAATATCATGCAAATATAAACAGATATATTCAAAAACAAGTAAGGAAAGGCTAAAGTCGGGCGGGGCCGACTATATAATACCCTACACCACTCCCTGCGTATGTACCTCGCTTTGATTACTAAACCCAGGTATTTCATGGGAGCAATTTTATGTAGTTCATACAAATTATATAAATTATATTCATATAATTTATATGCTATAAATTCATTTTTAGTCAAATTTAACGAATATGGTAAATAATATGGTAATTAATCCAATTATCTGACAGACAAATACAAATTATACAGTAGTATACCAAAGTCATACCAAAGTATGGACATATAGGCATCACCCAAACAATTCTCATTGCAATTCAATTCGGTAAAAATTGAAATCGGGAAGGATTTTTGCATCCTGTAAATGTATGTGTTTGACAAAAAATTCGGAAAGGACATTTGTATGGGGGTATATTGAAACCAGGAACGATGTGACGCGCTTTCACCATGTCTGTTTATTGGTGAAATATAATATGTAAAATTTGGCCAAAATCGGTTAAACATTCGGGAGCAACATTTGTATGAGGGCTATATCTAAATCTGAACCGATCTTACCCACTTTCACCATTGGTTTTTTAGTTGGATTATAAGATGTTGTGCCAATTTTAAAGAAAAACGTGTACAATATGTGGTTTCTAAAGCGGAAAAAGTGAATTCGGGAGCGACATTTGTATGGGGGCTATATCTAAATCTGAACCGATCTTAGTCAATTTTTGCATACGTGTTTCTAGTTGGATTATAAGATGTTCTGCAAAATTTAAAGAAAATCGGGTACAATATGTCGTTTCTAGAGCGGAGAATGTCAAATCGGGAGCGACATTTGTATGGGGGCTATATCTAAATCTGAACCGATCTTACCCACTTTCACCATTGGTTTTTTAGTTGGATTATAAGATGTTGTGCCAATTTTAAAGAAAAAACGGGTACAATATCTGGATTTTAGAGCGGAAAAAGTCAAATCGGGAGCGACATTTGTATGGGGGCTATATCTAAATCTGAACCGATCATACCCACTTTCAGCATAGGTGTTTCTAGTTCGATTATAAAATGTTGTGCCAATTTTAAAGAAAATCGGGTACAATATGTGGTTTCTAAAGCGGAAAAAGTGAATTCGGGAGCGACATTTGTATGGGGGCTATATCTAAATCTGAACCGATCTTAGTCAATTTTTGCATACATGTTTCTAGTTGGATTATAAGATGTTCTGCAAAATTTAAAGAAAACCGGGTACAATATGTCGTTTCTAGAACGGAAAATGTCAAATCGGGAGCGACATTTGTATGGGGGCTATATCTAAATCTGAACCGATCTTACCCAATTTTTGCATACGTGTTTCTAGTTGGATTATAAGATGTTGTGCCAATTTTAAAGAAAATCGGGTAAAATATGTGGTTTCTAAAGCGGAAAAAGTGAAATAGGGAGCGACATTTGTATGGGGGCTATATCTAAATCTGAACCGATCATACCCACTTTCAGCATAGGTGTTTCTAGTTCGATTATAAAATGTTGTGCCAATTTTAAAGAATATCGGGTACAATATGTGGTTTCTAAAGCGGAAAAAGTGAATTCGGGAGCGACATTTGTATGGGGGCTATATCTAAATCTGAACCGATATTAGTCAATTTTTGCATACGTGTTTCTAGTTGGATTATAAGATGTTCTGCAAAATTTAAAGAAAACCGGGTACAATATGTCGTTTCTAGAACGGAAAATGTCAAATCGGGAGCGACATTTGTATGGGGGCTATATCTAAATCTGAACCGATCTTACCCAATTTTTGCATACGTGTTTCTAGTTGGATTATAAGATGTTGTGCCAATTTTAAAGAAAATCGGGTAAAATATGTGGTTTCTAAAGCGGAAAAAGTGAAATAGGGAGCGACATTTGTATGGGGGCTATATCTAAATCTGAACCGATCTTACCCAATTTCGGCACAGGTGTTTCTAGTCAGATTATAAGATGTTGTACCAAATTTAAAGAAAATCGGGTACAATATGTGGTTTCTAGAGCGGAAAATGTCAAATCGGGACCGACATTTGTATGGGGGATATATCTAAATCTGAACCGATTTCCTCCAAATTCAATACCAATGGTCCTTGGCCGGAAAAAATAACTTCTGACAAGTTTCATGACAATCGGACAACAATTGCGACCTGTAGAGTGCGAACAAGCTTAGATGGACAGCAGACGGACAGACAGACATCGTTAAATCGACTCAGCTGGCGATTCTAAGCGGATCCGTATATTTAAAGGTGGGTCTAGCTCAATTATTTCTTGGTGTTACACACATTTGGCGGAAAACTAACTTATAATACCCTAGACCACGAAGTGGTGTAGGGTATAAACATGCTTAAATACGTAAAATATTAGGGATTATTATGGGTATTTTTAGTGCTTGTGAGGGAAAAATTTTTCCCTTTGGGCCGATTTCGCCCCATTTCAATCCCAACCGATCTACGACTATAAGACGAATTTATGGAAAATTTGAACGTTCTAGCTCCTTTCGTTTAGAAGCTAGCGTGCTTTCAACAGACGGACAGACGGGCGCAAGGACATGGCTAGATCGTCTTAGAATTTTAAGACGATCAAGAATATATATACTTTATAGGGTTTCAGGTCGATATTTCAAGGTGCTACAAACGGAATGACAAAGTTAGTATACCCCCATCCTGGAGGTGGAGGGTATAAAAATATATTTTCCTGTAATATTACTGCACTTCTACGAAAATCAGCATCCTCTGTGGAATGCAATCCATGGTGGAGGATATATAAAGTTCGGCCCGGCTGAACTTATCGCATTTTTTAGTTGTTGCTTCTAAAGGTGGTCATCTGCCCCATCGTGGATTGGCATGAAACTTTGTAGAACTATTTTTTGTGACAGGTACGATCTCTATATAGTTCGGTGAAAATCGGTTCAGATTTAGATATAGCCTCCATACAAATATCCCTCCATTTTACACTATTACTGTTCTAAAATAATCATTTTACATAGGATCTGGATAAAAGTTTCAGTATCATGTTATATTTGAACTAGAAACACCTACTATGAAATTCTACTAAGTCAAGTATAGCCCCTATACAAATGGACTCCGCAGTTTACACTATTACCGCTCTAGAACCTACACCTTACATAGGATCTTTTACATATTTCAACTAGGAATAGAAAATATATGGGTCCATGTTTTGGTACAGCCCACAAAGGTGCCATACAAAAGATACAGCGATTTATCCTATTACCGCTGTAAAATCTGCATATGTCACGGGATGCTATATTTAATCTCAAAATACCTACCGGAAAATTGGACCAACTGTCCCTCCAATTTTCATTATTGTCGAATTTTCCATACCATGGATTATTTCACATACGAACAACTACTGTTAAAGTGAACCATATGCATCCACGTGTTCATAACACACCTCTTATTGTTTTGATGTAGACACTCAAATAGGCATACAATACGATTTTAGACATATTTTCCACCGTTCACCACGTTAGATTTCAGTTAGGAACACTTACAATAAATGTGAAGCATTACGCAAAGATATAGCACAGCCAATCCAAAACAAGTAAGGAAAGGCTAAAGTCGGGCGGGGCCGACTATATAATACCCTACACCACTCCATGCGTATGCACCTCGCTTTGATTACTAAACCCAGGTATTTCATGGGAGCAATTTTATGTAGTTCATACAAATTATATAAATTTTACTCATATCTATATATATAAAAGAAAGTGTCCGAAGCGATGTAATCCCATAACTCGAGATTGGTCAAACCGATTTTGATGATTTGTACTTTGTTGGAAAGGTATTTTCTCAGCACGGGTTTTAAAAAAAATGGAAATTTGGATTTTCATTTTGTGGGCGGAGTGTGCGTGGCAATAGTGTTTTTGGGAGCTAGAAGGCTGAAAATTGGTACATATATACTACTGACCACGAAAATGATAAATATGATGCCGAAATTTGGATTTTCATTTTGTGGGCGGAGTGGGCGTGGCAATAGTGTTTTTGGGAGCTAGAAGGCTGAAAATTGGTACATATATACTACTGACCACGAAAATGATAAATATGATGCCGAAATTTGGATTTTCATTTTGTGGGCGGAGTGGGCGTGGCAATAGTGTTTTTGGGAGCTAGAAGGCTGAAAATTGGTACATATATACTACTGACCACGAGAATGATAAATATGATGCCGAAATTTGGATTTTCATTTTGTGGGCGGAGTGGGCGTGGCAATAGTGTTTTTGGGAGCTAGAAGGCTGAAAATTGGTACATATATACTACTGACCACGAAAATGATAAATATGATGCCGAAATTTGGATTTTCATTTTGTGGGCGGAGTGGGCGTGGCAATAGTGTTTTTGGGAGCTAGAAGGCTGAATATTGGTACATATATTACTGACCACGAGAAACACCAATTTGATGCCAATATTTGGAATTTCGTTTTGTGGGCAAAGTTGGCAAATAAATAAATAAATAATAATAATAAATAATAAATATTGTTTTTTAGGTAGAATGCTGAAAATTGTAACGTATATATTACTGATCATTACAAAGATGAATTTGATTGCGTATTTTGGATTTTCATTTTGTGGGTGGAGTGGGCGTGGCAAAAGTGTTATTGAGAGCTAGAAGGCTGAAAATTGGAACGTAATTTAACCACTTGTTTTTTTTTTGCCTGGCGAAGCGGGCGGGGTTCAGCTAGTAATTTATATGCTATAAATTCATCTTTAGTCAAATTTAACGAATATGGTAAATAATATGGTAATTGATCCAATTATCTGAAGACAAATACAAATTATACAGTAGTTAACCAAAGTCATACCAAAGTATGGACATATGGGCATCACCCAAACAATTCTCATTGCAATTAAATTCGGTAAAAAATTGAAATCGGGAAGGATTTTTGCATCCTGTAAATGTATGTGTTTGACAAAAAATTTTAAATCGGAAAGGACATTTGTATATTGAAACCTGTGACCCGCTTTCGCCATGTCTGTTTATGGGTGAAATATAATATGAAAAATTTGGGCAAAATCGGTTAAACATTCGGGAGCAACATTTGTATGAGGGCTATATCTAAATCTGAACCGATCTTACTCACTCTCACCATAGGTTTTTTAGTTGGATTATAAGATGTTGTGCCAATTTTAAAGAAAAACGGGTACAATATGTGGTTTCTAAAGCGGAAAAAGTGAAATCGGGAGCGACATTTGTATGGGGGCTATATCTAAATCTGAACCGATCTTACCCAATTTTTGCATACGTGTTGGATTATAAGATGTTATGCAAAAGTTAAAGAAAACCGGGTACATTATGTCGTTTCTAGAACGGAAAATGTCAAATCGGGAGCGACATTTGTATGGGGGCTATATCTAAATCTGAACCGATCTTACCCAATTTTTGCATACGTGTTTCTAGTTGGATTATAAGATGTTCTGCAGAATTTAAAGAAAATCGGGTACAATATGACGTTTCTAGAGCGGAAAATGTCAAATCGGGAGCGACATTTGTATGGGGGCTATATCTAAATCTGAACCGATCTTACCCAATTTTTGCATACGAGTTTCTAGTTGGATTATAAGATGATGTGCCAATTTTAAAGAAAATCGGGTACAATATGTGGTTTCTAAAGCGGAAAAAGTGAAATAGGGAGCGACATTTGTATGGGGGCTATATCTAAATCTGAACCGATCTTAGCCAATTTTTGCATAAGTGTTTCTAGTTGGATTATAAGATGTTCTGCCAAATTTAAAGAAAATCGGGTACAATATGTCGTTTCTAGAGCGGAAAATGTCAAATTGGGAGCGACATTTGTATGGGGGCTATATCTAAATCTGAACCGATTTCCTCTATAAAAATAAATTCTGCCAAGTTTCATGACAATCGGACAACAATTGCGACCTGTAGAGTGCGAACAAGCTTAGATGGTCAGCAGACGGACGGACGGACGGACGGACAGACAGACATCGTTAAATCGACTCAGCTGGTGATTCTAAGCCGATCGGTATGCTTAAAGGTGGGTCTAGCTCGATTCTTTCTTGGTGTTACAAACATTTGGCGCGAAACTAACTTATAATACCCTAGACCACGAAGTGGTGTAAGGTATAAAAATCTTTTTTAGATTTCAACTACAACTGCCTACCGTCAACTCAATGGCCCTGTAGATTATTATACAGCGAATATTTCAACAACTTTCACAAATTTGCATGAACCTAAATTATATTCGAAAGAAGGTTCGCTCTATACCCATACATGTTAGAATAAACTAAATACGGTAATTAAAAATCGGGATTTTCAATTTTGATATCTATTGAGCTTTACTGCATCTTCATTAATTTCATCTGATCTTTATTCATTTATTAGGTTGTTACGGCTTTTCCTAATCGGAAGTTGCTTTTACAGCACTTAGGATAAATTCGCGAATATCGTAGACGCTTGTTAAAGCTCCCGGGAAGTTCGGATCTTCACAGACAGGGCCCCCAATAAGAATTCCACATACTTCCTCATTAAATAATCCTGTGCATCCAGGAACGTGTGTACAGGGAAACCGTAGCTCATTCCCATCACAAACAATGCTGTCGGGGTATTTCGTCGCAATGCTTTCCTCCTGCCACTGTTCGATACAATCTTTCTTCATAAACACACTATTCATTATATTATAAAATGCGTCCTGTTGAGATTTAGGCCATCCATACATGCCAACCACGTCATATGTCTGCAACGGCTGTGAACACACGTCCACGGCTTCGACACGTTCAGAAGCCTCCAGAGGACTCTGAAGCTTAAGGACGGCAGCATCGTTGTGGAATGTTTTGGCATTATAGGATTCATGTTTGATCACCTTCTCAATTCCCCTCTGGACTCCGGTGTCGGATTTGGTTTCGGCACCTGCGACAACTGTTAGTTCAGCAGGTTCGTACTTCTCGAAGCACTGCGCTGCCGTTAGCACATGCTGATAGGTTATCAAAGTTCCGGCACCCCATAATGTATAATTTTCTGGGTCGTGGTAAAATTCTAAGACTATATAGCCATGTCCGTCTGTCTGTCTGTTGAAATCACGATAGCGGTCGAACGAAATGAGATAGGAGGTTGAAATTTTTTCTAAATGTGTCTTATGGTTGCAGATCGGTTGGGATTGAAAGTGGGCGAAATCGGCCAGAGGGAAAAAATTTTCCCTCACAAGGACTGAAAATACCCCTAATATTTAGAGTATTTCAGAATGTTTTTTTTTTAAACACATTAGCTTGTATTGCAAATCGCATTCCCTTTATAGAGTAAAAGGGAACCATAGAGTAATTTTTATTTGTAGGGGCAGAAATGGGACAAAAAGGGATAAAAATGGTACCTATCAAACGACAACAGATAGAAACACGATTTTTTCTAAATTCGTACTTTTAAGGGGTTAAATGGGGATAGAGGGATAAAAATAGTACCAACCAAAAGGCTGCACCTAGAATAATGAAATTCGGTGTATATATTCCTCTGATTGTGTAGACACATAAAATAAAGGAAATTTTCGAAATTCGTACTTTTGGGGTGTAAAATGGAAAAATGAGATAAAAATAGTACCAATCAAATGGCCGCAGCTAGAGCCATGGCATTCGGAGTATACATTCCTCTGACTGCGTAGACACGGAATATAGCCGAATTTTTCGAAATTCGAACTTTTTAGGGATAAAATGGTAAAAGGGGATACAAATAGTACCAACAAATGACCGCAACTGGAATCATGGAATTCGATGTATACATTCTTCTGACTGCATAGACACGCAAAATAAAAAGTTTTTTCCAAATTCGTACTTTTTCTTTTACGGCAAAAATTGGTTGAATTATGAAGTTAGGTTATCTTGCACGATGTACGTCTGATAATGGATTTTTAAAATTTGTACTTTTGGAATTAAAATAGAATGGAAATACAACCAACTGTAGCACCCACTATCTACCAATATTTTTGGTATTTGAGCTTTTTGAAAATATAAATATAAGAATATTTATTTTCTGATTTGAAATAAATAATGGTTTGAAATAATTCAAATATTATATTTATTTTTAAAATTATTTTTTTTAATATTTGTATTTGTTTTGGTTTGCTATATTAAAAATTTATATTTTCCTGTAATATTACTGCACTTCTACGAAAACCGAAAACCTCTGTGGATTGCAATCCATGGTGGAACCGGCCGAACTTAACGCGTTTTTACTTGTTATTTATATTTTCAGGTTTATGTTTGACATTTGCATAATGGGACGCTATAGACTCGAACAAAACTGAGAAAAACTAACGCCAAAAGTAATGAGTCTTTAACGCAAACTGTAAGAAATTTACGTAGACAATTTTCGAGAAGAGATCGGCCTTCGTGAAGCTTAATTTCATCTCGCCGGCTCTGTCAATAAGCAAAATTGCCGCATATGGGGTTCAGAGAACCCCACTGTCACTGTTTGGTGTGGATTTTAGGCTGTACTGAAAAATTGGGTTGATCGGATGCGGTCGGTGGTAAATGACAAAGAGCAACTTTTCCAATAAAACCAGAAATTTGAATAAATAATGAGTACTTTTTATAGTCGATTCTAATTTAAAGTTTTAAATGGCCCATCCTATATTTGTTATTATTTTTTCAATGAAGTTGCACATAATCTAAAATCTCTCTTAGATTACCTTTCGAACAAGGTGCGCAAAACTAAAATGGAGCAGCACAAGCACCATAATTATTTTCAAATGTTACAAAAAATTAAATTTACACTGAGATCATCAACCTCTATGAACCTCTCATTATTTTATCGTATTGACATTATTGCATGTAGACTACTTAGGGAACTAACCATGTTCGAACTAACTATTGTTCTATAATAATTTTAAAATATTCGTGTATTTTGCGTTTTTGGGCCACTCTAATATACACAATGTTTGCTGTGCACAGAAAGCATCATCACAAACTAAAATTTATCAGTTCTCACTTTATTCAGCTTCTAAAAATGAATGACATTCGACCACAGATTATGGAAATATTTTATTATATTAATATTATTATTTTATTCAAGCTGTCCCTCTCACACATGCATAAATGACTTCTTCAGGGTCGCAAACGATAACTATAAAATTCTTATGTTTGACAATCATTATGAGCTTATTTTCAATCCAAATATATTGCGTGTTAAAAAAATAATATTATCAAGAAGGCGGCGACAAAAACAACATGGAAATCACCAATGATTTAAATTCCAATGAGAAAAGCACGGGCATGATATTTGCTATTTACTTGATGCACATCTGCCATAATCCAAGTAAACTAAAAACAAGTAAGGAAAGACTAAAGTCGGGCGGGGCCGACTATATAATACCCTACACCACTCCCTGCGTATATACCTTGCTTTGATTACTAAACCATGGTATTTCATGGGAGCAATTTTATGTAGTTCATATAAATTATACAGTTACTATAAATTCATCTTTATTCAAAGTTAATGAATATGGTAAATAATAAAGTAATTGATCCAATTTTCCAGCAGATATTCCGAGTAAAGTAAATATAATATGATCTGAAAAAATTGATCAATATCCAATGATAAATACAGATTATACAGCGGTAATAGGAAGAATCGGTCGGACATTTGAAGGGGCCTATAACAACACTTGGGACTTGTGCCAAAAACATGAGCCTATATAGTTCTCATTCACGGCAGGTGAAATATATCATGATCTGGAAAATTTCGACAAGATGCGATGTAAGATGTAGATTCTAGAGCGGTTGTAGAGTAAAATGGGGGCCCATTTGTAAGGGGGTTATATCAAAATATGGAGCCGTATATTTGACTTTCATAGCAGCTGTTTCTAGTTGAAATATAACATGATTTGCAAAATTTTATAAACTTCTAATGTAAACTATGAGTTCTAGAAAAGTAAAAGTAAAAAATGTGGCCCATTTGTAAGGGCACTACATTATAGATCACTTTCATAGTAGGAATTCATTGTTGAAATATAACATGATATGCAAAATTGTATTAAGATTCCATGTAACATATGCGTTACAGAGCGATATTGATGTAAACTGGGGACCTAGTTGTACTGCGGCAATACGAAAACATGGACCCATATAGTTGACTTTCATAGTAGGTGTTTCTAGTTTAAATAAAAATTTGATCAAGATCCGATGCAAAATGTGCATTTTAGAGCAATAATAGTGTAAATCGGAGGTACATTTGTATGGGGGCTATATCGAAACATGGACATAACATGATCCTGAAAATTGTTTCAAGATCCAATATAAAATGTGCATTCTAGACCAGTAATAGGGTAAATTAGTGGGTTATGGGCTACATCTGAATCTGAACCGATTTCCTCCAAATGCAATACCGATCGCCAGTATGCTAAAGAATGACTTCTGCAAAATGTCATGACAATCGGTCTACAATTGGTATCTGTAGAGTGCGAGCAAGCTGTAGATGAACAGGAGATGGGCACACAGACATCGTTAAATCGATTCAGCTGGTGATTCTAAGACGATCGGTATACTAAGCATATGGGGGAAAACTAACTTATAATAGCCTATTCCACGAAGTGGTGTAGTGGTGTACATACATACAAAATGAACAATAGTAAAAGTGGGTTAATTTTATTTGAGTGAAATGAGGCTTACTGATTTATGGAAAAACAAGTAAGGAAAGGCTAATTTCGGACGGGCCGACTATTTGATACACTCCACTTTCTATCGAATTACAATTCAATTCAGTAGAAAAGTGAAAACGGGAAAATTGTTTGTATGTTTCCTAATCACATGCTAATATGACCTGATAGAATTTGTCAAATGGAGAATAATATTTCTATCGGGGCTATATCCAAACATGGAATGAAGTGACTAACTTTCACAATAAGTTCTTCTAGTTGAGGTATAACGTGTTATGCTCAATTTTAAGAAATTCTCTGAAAATACGCGGTTTCTGGGGGAACGAAATTTGTATGAGAGCTAAAGAGTGATTTTTTTGAGGTTAGGATTTTCATGCATTAGTATTTGACAGATCATGTGGGATTTCAGACATGGTGTCAAAGAGAAAGATGCTCAGTATGCTTTGACATTTCATCATGAATCGTCTTACAAACGAACAACGCTTGCAAATTATTGAATTTTATTATCAAAATGCGTGCTCTGTTAAGAAAGTTCATTGCGCGCTTCCATTTTATGGTCAGTTTAATCGACCCACTGAAGCGGCTATTCGGGCTATTGTGACTAAATTTCGCACCAAATTTACATTGTTGGACATTAAACCACCAACACGCTTACGTAGAGTGCGAACTGAAGAAAATATCGCAGCTGTATCGGCCAGTGTTAATGATGACCACCAATTTTCGATTCGTCGCCGTTCGCACCAATTGGGTCTCTGTTACTCAAAAACGTGGAAATGCCAAAATTGGACTAAGCGGATGGACCACCTAAGACGCAGCCGCGGTCAACATTTAAATGAAATTATCTTAAAAAAGTAAATGTCATGGACCAATCTAACGTTTCAAATAAAGAACCGATGAGATTTTGCAAATTTTATGTGTTTTTTTTTTTTAAAAAAGTTATCAAGCTCTTAAAAAATCACCCTTTATATGTAAATATGAACCGATGTGACCCAGTATCACCATTGGTGTTCCTAGTTTAAAAATAAGATGTCTTGCCCATTTTGAAGAAAATCTGTTAAAATATGTGGATTCTGGAGCGGAAAAATTTAAATTGGGAGCGAAATTTGTATGGGAGCTATATATAAATCTGAACCGACCTAACACATTTTTAATACAGCTGTTTCCAGTTTAAATATAAGGAGTTTTGCGAATTTTGAAAAAAATCTTTTAAAATATGTGGATTCTAGAGCGGAAAATTCAAATTGGGAGCGAAATTTGTATGCGAGCTATATATAAATCTGAACCGATCTAACACATTTCTACCACAGGTGTTTCTAGTTGAACTATAAGATGTTTTGCCAATTTGGAAGAAAATCTGTTGAAATATGTGGTATCTAGGGTAAAAAGGGTCAAATCGGGAGTGAAATTCGTATGGGGCTATATCTAAATCTGAACCAAATTTCTCCAAATTTTCTCCAATTAATAGTCCTTGCCCCGAAAAACTTCGTTGTGCAAAGTTTAGTTTGGTTCTGGCTAGAATTGCGACCTGTATCGTGATTACAACAATTGATGGACAGACGGACATTGCTAAATCGACTCAGAAAGTGATTCTAAGCCAATCGGTATAATTAACAATGGGTCTATCTCGCTTCCTTTTGGGTGTTACAAACAAATGCACAAAGACATAATACTCTCGTGGAGTGTATAAAAATTAAGAGATAATTCAAAAATCTACGAACGAAATATATCCTCTGACCTTCATTCACATGTATATATGGAAAACAAAGTTCTCAAAAATTCGCTGAACTTTGTATAAGACCTTCAAAAGTACTTCTCTTTTTTGTCGCGTCCGTTTCCGTGTAAAATTTGTTACGTGCCGTTTTGGAATCACCATTACCATCTATAGTAGACTAAGGTGCCATGCTGGTATTTACTTCGACTAGCTCTTGTCGGATAGGCGTGGTTCTTCAGTCTACCATATATGGAACACGCGAACATAGCAAGAATCATCATGCCATTATAATACACCATATAATTCATTTAGAGAGCAAGAAGAACGTAAAAATCCGTTTAAAACAATTTCCAACAACCAAATACTTACTTTCGTGACAAGATGTTGTGTCACAATTTGAGTGATTCCCTCCCCTCCATGGTAATCGGTTCACTCTAACAATTATTTCGATTACCCCTTTTTTAAAAAATTATCAACGTTCAAACATTTCGGCACTTCATTCGAGAACACATTCCTCTTATATTAAGAACTCTAGCAATTCATATTAATTCTTCATAAAACTAGCAACAAATTATATATATATATATATATTACATCTAAGTTTACTTAAAATAGGGTTAGTCTTAATAATATATTTATATAAAATAATGATCTTTTTGTTTTGAGAGTATAACAACGAATTATGGTATTTTTATCGCATGCGAGAAATTTACATTTTACGTATGTTATTTTCGTTTATGTTTTGTAATTCTTTCTTATGAATGTAGGTCAATCTTTGTTTTTTTTTTAGGTTTATGTTTTACCTATCATTCTTAGAAAATGTAGGTCAAACTTTTGCGATATCCTTATTTCGTATGTTTTAACGTTTTTATACCCTACACCACTTCGTGGTCTAGGGTATTATAAGTTAGTTTTCCGCCAAATGTTTGTAACACCAAGAAATAATTGAGCTAGACCCACCTTTAAGTATACGGATCGGCTTAGAATCGCCAGCTGAGTCGATTTAACGATGTCTGTCTGTCCGTCTGTCCGTCTGTCCGTCCGTCCGTCCGTCCGTCCGTCTGCTGTCCATCTAAGCTTGTTCGCACTCTACAGGTCGCAATTGTTGTCCGATTGTCATGAAACTTGGCAGAAGTTATTTTTTCTGGCCAAGGACAATTGGTATTGAATTTGGAGGAAATCGGTTCAGATTTAGATATAGCCCCCATACAAATGTCGGTCCCGATTTGACATTTTCCGCTCTAGAAACCACATATTGTACCCGATTTTCTTTAAATTTGGTACAACATCTTATAATCTGACTAGAAACACCTATGCCGAAATTGGGTAAGATCGGTTCAGATTTAGATATAGCCCCCATACAAATGTCGCTCCCTATTTCACTTTTTCCGCTTTAGAAACCACATATTGTACCCGATTTTCTTTAAAATTGGCACAACATCTTATAATCCAACTAGAAACACGTATGCAAAAATTGGGTAAGATCGGTTCAGATTTAGATATAGCCCCCATACAAATGTCGCTCCCGATTTGACATTTTCCGTTCTAGAAACGACATATTGTACCCGGTTTTCTTTAAATTTTGCAGAACATCTTATAATCCTACTAGAAACACGTATGCAAAAATTGGGTAAGATCGGTTCAGATTTAGATATAGCCCCCATACAAATGTCGCTCGCGATTTGACATTTTCCGCTCTAGAAACGACATATTGTACCCGATTTTCTTTAAATTTTTCAGAACATCTTATAATCCAACTAGAAACACGTATGCAAAAATTGGGTAAGATCGGTTCAGATTTAGATATAGCCCCCATACAAATGTCGCTCCCGATTTGACATTTTCCGCTCTAGAAAAGACAAATTGTACCCGATTTTCTTTACATTTTGCAGAACATCTTATAATGCAACTAGAAACACGTATGCAAAAATTGGGTAAGATCGGTTCAGATTTAGATATAGCAAATGTCGCTCCCGAATTCACTTTTTCCGCTTTAGAAACCACATATTGTACCCGATTTTCTTTAAAATTGGCACAACATTTTATAATCGAACTAGAAACACCTATGCTGAAAGTGGGTATGATCGGTTCAGATTTAGATATAGCCCCAATACAAATGTCGCTCCCGATTTCACTTTTTCCGGTCTAAAATCCAGATATTGTACCCGTTTTTCTTTAAAATTGGCACAACATCTTATAATCCAACTAAAAAACAAATGGTGAAAGTGGGTAAGATCGGTTCAGATTTAGATATAGCCCTCATACAAATGTTGCTCCCGAATGTTTAACCGATTTTTGCCAAGTTTTACATATTATATTTCACCAATAAACAGACATGGTGAAAGCGCGTCACATCGTTCCTGGTTTCAATATACCCCCATACAAATGTCCTTTCCGATTTAACATTTTTTGTTAAACACATACATTTACAGAATGCAAAAATCCTTCCCGATTTCAATTTTTACCGAATTGAATTGCAATGAGAATTGTTTGGGTGATGCCCATATGTCCATACTTTGGTATGATTTTGGTATACTACTGTATAATTTGTATTTGTCTGTCGGACAATTGGATCAATTACCATATTATTTACCATATTCGTTAAATTTGACTAAAGATGAATTTATAGCATATACATTATATTCATATAATTTATATAATTTGTATGAACTACATAAAATTGTTCCCATGAAATACCTGGGTTTAGTAATCAAAGTGAGGTACATACGCAGGAAGTGGTGTAGGGTATTATATAGTCGGCCCAGCCCGACTTTAGCCTTTCCTTACTTGTTTTTTTTTGTTTTGGTTTGTTTCTCCTCCAATCGCAGTTTATTCTTTGTTTTGAATTTTGATCAATTCACTGCGGATGAATAATTGAATAGTAAGAAACAGCAATTACAAACAAATTATTTGGAAGAGAAATGAAACCAAAACAAACGTGAGTAAAAATAGCGAACTGAAGAATTGAGTAAAGGAAATTGAAAGTGTGAAACCCGTATTAATCGGCAATTAAAGTGAAATAAATTTGGAAAATAGATATATTTGGAAGAAAAGTTCACCAATTGTAACTAGTTGATCGTTCTTTAATTTGGATTACTGTGTACCTGTGTTGTTTTACGATGTACCCTGGAGTGATGCTTTCCAGATCCCTGGAGTCTCACATCATTTGGAACGTGGATTGCAGAGGAGATCATACATGTATGTATCATACATATACATATACATATGTATATCCGTGTTTTGTCAACGTATGCCGGAGTGTCAACAGCAAGGTATTTTTGGTGATTTGTATCCGTATTTTAGTAGAATTGTATAGGAAGATAACCAATGTAAAATAACCACTATTAATTCTGGTAACCTTCTGTTCCGTATTAAATTCACCTTTCTCCTATATAAATGACAATTATTACTGACCAGGCCAAATAAAAACTTTCAGAATTATTACCAATTAATTTGCACTTCGATAAATATATTCCGTGGAAGTTGACAAAATTGTATAAAATGAGTTAGCGGCTAAAACACCTTAACCAATCAATGTACTAGGTTAAGTTAACACTATTATTGGAAACTCACGATATATTTGATTCAAGCTTACCAAAACTCTTCGATTCAAAAGACTTTTGTTGGATTTCTCCCTATTTATGCGCTAAACTAGCAGTATTTTCACTATACTATAAAACGAACATAAATTATCTTGATTTTTTTTTGAAATTTTATTATGTGTTGATGCCACGAGGTCCAAGGTAGGAAAGAAAGATTTCAAGACTTCTAGAGTCGGAAATGAGTTTTGACAACCATGGATTAGCTAATATGTCATACTATGTTTATATTAATAAACAATATCATATGACTACTAAATGTAAATAATTACAGTTTTAAAGTCACTGTTGTTATTCGTGGAAGTTCCAGTAAAATTTTGTATTTTGAAAAAAAAAAAACATTTCAAAAATGAAAAAAAGGGAAAAATGAATTTTCTGTTCCAGTATCTTTGTGTTTCAAATAACGTTTCAAATTAGAAAGATGGCAAAAAAAGTAATAAAAACAAGTAATGAAAGGCTAAAGTCGGGCGGGGCCGACTATATAATACCCTACACCACTCCCTGCGTATATACCTCGCTTTTATTACTAAACCCAGGTATTTCATGGGAGCAATTTTATGTAGTTTAAATGAACTATACTATAAATTCATCTTTAGTCAAATTTAATGAGTATAGTAAATAATAAAGTAATTGATCCAATTTTCCAGCAGATATTACGAGTAAAGTAAATATAACATGATCTGGAAAAATTGATCAAGACCCAAAGACAAATACAGATTATACAGAGGTAATTGGATGAATCGGATGGACATTTGAGGCCTGTGCCAAAACATGCGCTGCAAAATTTGATGAAGATCCGATGTAAG
Organism: Polietes domitor; assembly: GCA_947397865.1. Classification (NCBI taxonomy): domain Eukaryota; kingdom Metazoa; phylum Arthropoda; class Insecta; order Diptera; family Muscidae; genus Polietes; species Polietes domitor. Next base: position 139,192,163 of record OX377620.1, read on the forward strand.
ATGTAGTTTCTAGAGTTGTAATAGAGCAGAATGGGCCCCATTTATGTTATACCAAAGTATGGACATATGGGCATCTCCCCAACAGTATGGAAAGGCTAAAAACGGACGGAGCCGACACTACAATTCAATTCGGTAAAAAAGTGAAATCGGGAAGGATTTTTGAATCCTGTAAATGTATGTGTTTGATAAAAAATGTTAAATCGGAAATGACATTTGTATGGGGGTATATTGAAACCTGGAACGATGTGACCCGCTTTCACCATGTATGTTTATTGATGAAATATAATATGTAAAGTTTGGTCAAAATCGGTTAAACATTCGGGAGCAAAATTTCTATGAGGGCTATATCTAAATCTAAACCTATCTTACCCACTTTCAGCATAGATGTTTCTAGTTCTATTATAAAATGTTGTGCCAATTTTAAAGAAAATCGGGTACAATATGTGCTTTCTAGAACGAAAAAAGTCAAATCGGGAGCGACATTTGTAAGGGGGCTATATCTAAATCTGAACCTATCTTACCCACTTTCAGCATAGATGTTTCTAGTTCGATTATAAAATGTTGTTCCAATTTTAAAAAAATAAATCGGGTACAATATGTGGTTGCTAGAACGGAAAAAGTCAAATCGGGAGCGACTTTTATATGGGGGCTATATCTAAATCTGAACCGATCTTACTCACTTTCTACATAGGCATTTCCAGTTGGATTATAAGATGTTGTGCAAAATTTAAAGAAAATCGGGTACAATATGTGGCTTCTAGAGCGAAAAATGTCAAATCGGGAGCGACTTTTGTATGGGGGCTATATCTAAATCTAACCGATCTTACCCACTTTTAGCATAGGTGTTTCTAGTTCGATTATAAAATGTTGTGCCAATTTTAAAGAAAATTGGGTACAATATGTTGTTTCTAGAGCGGAAAAAGTCAAATCGGGAGCCACATTTGTATGGGGGCTATATCTAAATCTGAACCGATCTCACCCACTTTTAGCATAGGTGTTTCTAGTTAGATTTTAAAATGTTGTGCCAATTTGAAAGAAAATCGGGTACAAAATGTGGTTTCTAGAACGGAAAAAGTCAAATCGGGAGCGACATTTGTATGGGGGCTATATCTAAATCTGAACCGATCTTACTCACTTTCTACATAGGTATTTCTAATTGGATTATAAGATGTTGTGCCAAATTTAAAGAAAATCGGGTACAATATGTGGTTTCTAGAGCGGAAAAAGTCAAATCGGGAGCGACTTTTATATGGGGGCTATATCTAAATCTGAACCGATCTTACCCACTTTTAGCATTGGTGTTTCTAGTTCGATTTTAAAATGTTGTGCCAATTTTAAAGAAATCGGATACAATATGTGGTTTCTATAGCGGAAAAAGTCAAATCGGGAGCGACATTTGTATGGGGGCTATATCTAAATCTGAACCGATCTTACTCACTTTCTACATAGGTATTTCTAGTTAGATTATAAGATGTTGTGCCAAATTTAAAGAAAATCGGGTACAATATGTGGTTTCTAGAGCGGAAAAAGTCAAATCGGGAGCGACTTTTATATGGGGGCTATATCTAAATCTGAACCGATCTTACCCACTTTTAGCATTGGTGTTTCTAGTTCGATTTTAAAATGTTGTGCCAATTTTAAAGAAATCGGATACAATATGTGGTTTCTATAGCGGAAAAAGTCAAATCGGGAGCGACATTTGTATGGGGGCTATATCTAAATCTGAACCGATTTCCTCCAAATTCAATTCCGATCGTCCTTGGCCAAAAAAGTAACTTCTGCCAAATTTCACCACAATCGGACTACAATTGCCAAATTTAAAGAAAATCGGGTACAATATGTGGTTTCTAGAGCGGAAAAAGTCAAATCGGGAGCGACTTTTATATGGGGGCTATATCTAAATCTGAACCGATCTTACCCACTTTTAGCATTGGTGTTTCTAGTTCGATTTTAAAATGTTGTGCCAATTTTAAAGAAATCGGATACAATATGTGGTTTCTATAGCGGAAAAAGTCAAATCGGGAGCGACATTTGTATGGGGGCTATATCTAAATCTGAACCGATTTCCTCCAAATTCAATTCCGATCGTCCTTGGCCAAAAAAGTAACTTCTGCCAAATTTCACCACAATCGGACTACAATTGCGACCTGTAGAGTGCGAACAAGCTTAGATGGACAGCAGACGGACAGACGGACAGACAGACATCGGTAAATCGATTCAGCTGGTGATTCTAAGCCGATCCGTATACTTAAAGGTGGGTCTAGCTCGATTATTTCTTGGTGTTACAAACATTTGGCGCGAAACTAACTTATAATACCCTATTCCACGAAGTGGTGTAGGGTATAAAAATTCTATAACAAAGCTACTTCGTTTAACAGGTATATCTAGATAAACGAATAGAAGAAACAGAATTATTTTTTATACCCTACACCATTTCGTGGTCTAGGGTATTATAAGTTAGTTTCGCGCCAAATGTTTGTAACACCAAGAAATAATCGATCTAGACCCACCTTTAAGTATACCGATCGGCTTAGAATCACCAGCTGAGTCGATTTAACGACGTCTGTCTGTCCGTCCGTCCGTCCGTCCGTCCGTCTGCTGTCCATCTAAGCTTGTTCGCACTCTACAGGTCGCAATTGTAGTCCGATTGTCATGAAACTTGGCAGAATTAATTTTTTCTGGGCAAGGACCATCGGTATTGAATTTGGAGGAAATCGGTTCAGATTTATATATAGCCCCCATACAAATGTCGCTCCCGATTTGACATTTTCCGCTCTAGAAACGACATGTTGTACCAGATTTTCTTTAAATTTGGCAGAACATCTTATAATCCAACTAGAAACACGTATGCAAAAATTGGGTAAGATCGGTTCAGATTTAGATATAGCCCCCATACAAATGTCGCTCCCGATTTGACATTTTCCGCTCTAGAAACATCATATTGTACCCGATTTTCTTTAAATTTTGCAGAACATCTTATAATCGAACTAGAAACACGTATGCAAAAAGTGGGTAAGATCGGTTCAGATTTAGATATAGCCCCCATACAAATGTCGCTCCCGATTTGACATTCTCCGCTCTAGAAACATCATATTGTACCCGATTTTCTTTAAATTTTGCAGAACATCTTATAATCGAACTAAAAACACCTATGCTGAAAGTGGGTACGATCGGTTCAGATTTAGATATAGCCCCCATACAAATGTCGCTCCCGATTTCACTTTTTCCGCTTTAGAAACCACATATTGTACCCGATTTTCTTTAAAATTGGCACAACATTTTATAATCCAACTAAAAAACCTATGATGAAAGTGAGTAAGATCCGTTCAGATTTAGATATAGCCCTCATACAAATGTTGCTCCAAATGTTTAACCGATTTTGTCCAAACTTTACATATTACATTTCACCAATAAATAGACATGGTGAAAGCGGGTCACATCGTTCCAGGTTTCAATATACCCCCATACAAATGTCCTTTCCGATTTAACATTTTTTGTCAAACACATATATTTATAGGATGCAAAAATCCTTCCCGATTTCAATTTTTTACCGAATTTAATTGCAATGAGAATTGTTTGGGTGATGCCCATATGTCCATACTTTGGTATGACTTTGGTATACTACTGTATAATTTGTATTTGTCTGTCGGACAATTGGATCAATTACCATATTATTTACCATATTCGTTAAATTTGACTAAAAATGAATTTATAGCATATAAATTATATGAATATAATTTATATAATTTGTATGAACTCCATAAAATTGCTCCCATGAAATACCTGGGTTTAGTAATCAAAGCGAGGTACATACGCAGGGAGTGGTGTAGGGTATTATATAGTCGGCCCCGCCCGACTTTAGCCTTTCCTTACTTGTTTTAAATATACTTTTCACAATTTTTGACTTTACAGCCACCATTTTTTCCTATTTTAGCCTGATAACTGGGGAATCAAAATGCTATTAACGCGAAATGATGGAATTTGATAGTACGATATGCCCTAAATCTAGAAAAATGTTTTAAACAAAATCGTTGTAGCGAATTATAACCTTCGGTTTTATGCTGCTCCATTGTTGAACTATTTTATTTCTATTATTTTTATGTTCATAGCCACTTATGCAGTCACAAACCAACGTGCGAGGGGATAGCCAAATCAGAAAATTAAAAAAAAAAATGGCTTTAGAAAAAAATCTTTTCCAAATTTATACGACAGATGACATCCAAATCTGAGAATAGTTTGGCATCAAAAACTCATTTTGGAGAAAATGGTTCATAGCCACTTTTGAATATAAGTCCTCGATATATATTTTGAAGAAATGTTACACAAAAAAACGATCAAATTCCTCGGCGATAAACCCTTCAGTCCCGCATTTTTTCTATGAAAAATGCAGGTCTAAATAGGATGTCTAAAGAGTTTTGGGTTTTTTAATTTATATAAATTTAATTTATATAACAGGATGTTTACTCAAAATCTTTATACTGTAAATGTTTCTTAATTTTTATAATCTTAAATATGTATAAATTCGAATAACAAACACATTTTTTTGTGTTCGATGAAATGCAAGAAGAAACAATTAGAAATTTTAATTAAAAAAAAAACAAATAATTGGTATTTTAGAGTTTCGCTTTCCTACGTAGATCCAAGTTACTGAATGTTGTTTCTCTTTTGAATAATAAAGAGTGATTTTTTTGAGGTTAGGTGGGATTTCAGACATGGTGTCAAAGAGAAAGATGCTCAGTATGCTTTGACATTTCATCATGAATCGTCTTACAAACGAACAACGCTTGCAAATTATTGAATTTTATTATCAAAATGCGTGCTCTGTTAAGAAAGTTCATTGCGCGCTTCCATTTTATGGTCAGTTTAATCGACCCACTGAAGCGGCTATTCGGGCTATTGTGACTAAATTTCGCACCAAATTTACATTGTTGGACATTAAACCACCAACACGCTTACGTAGAGTGCGAACTGAAGAAAATATCGCAGCTGTATCGGCCAGTGTTAATGATGACCACCAATTTTCGATTCGTCGCCGTTCGCACCAATTGGGTCTCTGTTACTCAAAAACGTGGAAATGCCAAAATTGGACTAAGCGGATGGACCACCTAAGACGCAGCCGCGGTCAACATTTAAATGAAATTATCTTCAAAAAGTAAATGTCATGGACCAATCTAACGTTTCAAATAAAGAACCGATGAGATTTTGCAAATTTTATGCGTTTTTTTTTTTTAAAAAGTTATCAAGCTCTTAAAAAATCACCCTGTACTTGTTACATATGTACAAACAAATACTAACTCTGAAAAATATTTGACATAAGTGAGAAATATAACAAAAATTTTAGTAAGTTGAAACTCATTTCTTATTGTTTTGCAACTTTAAAGTAGATTTTAAAATAGAGATCTACACGCAGAGAAAAAATGCATTTCGTAGAAACGAAATTTTAAACACGTGAACATCGTTTTTGAGTTTCTTTTGTGGGAAAAATTAGTTTGTTTAGTTTGTTTGTAGTTTTCATAACCTTTGTCCGAAATTCAAGAAAGTGTCCACGATTTTTTATTTTCATGTAATCATGATTTTACTGCAAAATTTCTATTTCAGACGAGTTATATGTTATGTATATGTTCGAAACCTCTCTGGGGGGGGGGGGGGGTTTGAACCCCCAAAACCCCCCCTTGCGCACGGCCCTGACCTTGTGCATTTGTTTGTAACACCCAAAAGGAAATGATAACACCCAAAAGGAATTATACCGATCGACTTACAATCACTTTTTGAGTCGATTTAGCAATGTCCGTCCGTCTATCCATCAATTCTTGTAATGAAAGTCCAGGTCGCAATTATTGTTAGAAGTAAATGAAACTTTGCACAACGAAGTTTTTCGGGATAAGGACGAACGCTATTTAAATTGAAGTAAATCGGTTGAGATTTATATATAGCTCCCATACAAATTTCGCTCCCGATTTGACTTTTTCCGCTCTAGAAACCACATATTCTATCAGATTGTCTTCAGATTTTGTAAAACATCTTATATTTAAACTAGGAACACCTGTGGTGTAAATATGTTAGATCGATTCAGATTTATATATAGCTTCCATACAAATTTCGCTCCTGATTTGACTTTTTCCGCTCTAGAAACCACATATTCTATCAGATTGTCTTCAGATTTTGTAAAACATCTTATATTTAAACTAGGAACACCTATGGTGAAAATAGGTCAGATCGGTTCAGATTTGTATATAGCTCCCATTCAAATCTCGCTCTCGATTTGACTTTTTCTGGTCTAGAAACTACATATTTTAACAGATCTTCTTCAAATCTTGCAAAATATCTTATATTTCAACTAGAAATACTCATGGTGTAAATAGGTCAGATCGGCTCAGATTTACATATAGCTCACATACAAATTTCGTTCCCGGGTATACTTTTTCCGCCCCAGAAACCACGAATGTTCACCGAATTTCTTCAAAGTGAGCATAACACGTTATATTTGAATTGGAAGAACTCATTGTGAAAGTTGTCACTTTATTCCATGTTTCGATATAGCCCCGATACAAATATTCTTCTCGATTTTACAAATTGGACCAGGTCATATAAGCCTATGATTAGGAAACATACAAAAATTATTCCCGTTTTCACTTTTTTACCAAATTGAATTGTAATCGGATTGAAAGTGGAGTGTGGAGTGGAGTGTCGGCCCCGCCCGACTTTAGCCTTTCCTTACTTGTTTTATTTAGAAAACCTATGCTTAGAATGGGTCAGATCGGTTCAGTTTTATATATAGGTCCCATTCAAATTTTCTTACAAATACGGATAGAAATATGAAATTTATAGTATATTCTCCTCTTGTACCTGTATCACACATCACCCGCTTCAAATGCAACGCCCTTTTTATACCCTACTACACAGGATGACTAGGTGTAGGGTATCATATAGTCGGCCACGCCCGTCTCAAACCTTCTTTACTTGTTTTCTTTAAGCCGGGATAACAATCTGCGATAACAAAAAAGATAATACAAATTTATTTTTTTGCTTAAAATATAAAAATATTTTTTCACATTGCGCCAACTACAATATAAATATTTGTATCAAAACAAATTTTCAAAAAAAATATTTTGTGTTGACTTTTTTGGACTTAGCCTCGATAACCACAAATTTGACTTACACTGGATAATTATCCAGGCTAAGTCCGAAGTTTTTAACACGAAATTTTTTTTTCAAAATTTGTTTTCATGCAGACAAAATTTTATTTTATTTTGAGCGAAATTTTAACATTTTCTTTATATTTTGTTATCGCAGCTTAGTTATCCAGTCTTAAAGAAAAACAACCGTATTATCCATGCGGCTATAAATATTTTTTTTTGGCTTTTTAACAAAAAATAAATTGGGGCTATAGCCCTCCATAGAAGAATATCCCTCCTACGTCAATGGCTATGTTTAATTGTACGCACCGATACATAATTCAAAACTTTTTTATGAATATTTTATGTATTTGAAAAGATATTTTCCTTTACTCTGCTACTAAAATATTTCAGAAATTTTGGCAGTTTTTCATAGTGAATAAATGGCCAAATATTTAAAAATGTCATATCGCCTAAGGTGGGTGAACAATCGTACAACAATTTTCGGGATTTTGTACATTTGCCAATTTTGAGGGATTTTCACTTGGACGAGTAATAATTAAGCCTACCAGACATACACTTATTTTTGATATCTTCTTGTTATATATATTATTTCCTTTCTGATCCTATGTGGATCATAAGGACAAAGATAAGACATGATAACACGGGCTTTTACCACCCTCGCCGATCCAACCTATACTGGTCAATTCGCACCAGCCTTCAAGCAGAACTTAGTGTCACTAAACATCGTCTAGCCATAGCCGGACAGACACAGATAAGATGTTCGACTCTCCTCCTTGTCCTTACACCGTGCGACGCGATGACCTGCCTCTTGACATGCGTCAGTGTATGACCATGCCACGTCAATACTGAAATTAACATGGACAAATGAAAATTTGCAAGTGAAAGATGTTAGGTCGACCCCTTCGTATCGTACTTTGGTAAGGCCATCTTCGTGACACTGCACCTGGCCATCTGCAGCTTGCCAACCCCAGTGCCTTCTGCTCGTATGTCGAAAGGGATGTACCTATTGCAGAAGGATCGAGTGGAATATGTGGAGTCATTCCTAATCTGGCAGGCTCGCCAGCTTTACTTTTTCCTGAGTTGTTCCTATACTCAGGCACTAGACGGCCTTGGGCTGCTCACTAAATCCATGGATCTCATGGCAACTATATCTGGCTTGAGATAATTGAACGAAAGCTTTAAGTTACTTCTTTGATAATTGTATCCTAAATTAAACAAGTAGGGAAGGCTAAAGTCGGGCGGGCCGGCTATATGATACACTCCACTTTCCATCCGAATACAATTCAATTCGGTGAAAAAGTGAAAACGCGAAGAATTTTTGTATGTTTCCTAATCATAGGCTAATATGACCTGGTCCAATTTGTCAAATCGAAATGAATATTTGTATCGTGGATATATCCAAACATGGAATAAAGTGTCTAACTTTCACAATAAGTGCTTCCAGTTCAAATATAACGTGTTATGCTCACTTTCGGTCAAAATTCATGGTTTCTGGGGCTGAAAAGTTCTATCCGTGAGCGAAATGTATGGGAGCTATATGTAAATCTGAACCGATCTGACCCATTTTCACCATGGGTATTTCTAGTTGAAATATAAGATATTTTGAAAGATTTGAAGAAGATCTATTAAAATATGTGGTTTATAGAGTAGAAAAAGTGAAATCGGGAGTGAAATTTGTGTGGGAGCTATATATAAATCTGAATCGATCTGACCTTTTTTCACCATAGGTGTTTTTAGTTTAAATATAAGATGTTTGCCAAATCTGAAGACAATCTGATACAATATGTGGTTTCTAGAGCGGAAAAAGTCAAATCGGGAGCGAAATTTGTATGGGAGCTATATGTAAATCTGAACCGATCTAATACATTTTTACCACATGTGATTTTAGTTGTAATATAAGATAAAATAAAAATCAATAGCGAAAAGTGGAAAAACTATTATTTCTAATATTAACCAATCTTCTTTTTCACTCTCGAGCTTCCACTTGGACAACAGAGTTACCAGAGAACAGCTGTAATCCATCTGCACCTAACCAACCGTCCATATATTTTGTTAATCATTGTTTGGATAGTTTCGCAGCTACATACATACACACATGATTATAACAATTTTTATATACGAAGCACTGTGCTGCGAAAAGTTTTAATGTGATGTTAAACTGCTCTGTGCAAATAATAATTTCACAAAATTTAAACAATTAACAAAATTAATTGTGAATAAACATTATACCACATTATGTGAGTACATTCGACCGGCTATTCCAAATGAGTGAATTCAAGAATGTTCAAGCATTTGATGTTGCGAATAATAGAAAACCCACTGAAACCACACAACTTTTAATTGTATTCGTATGAAAGTGAAACTTTTATTACTGCCATCCCCCACCCGCAGAAAATCAAAACAAAACAAACGAAAGTGCTACAAACTGCAAATTAAATAATTTGATTTCCAACATTTTGGTTGGATAATATTATTTGGACTAAATTTTTGTGAAACTTTTGGCATCTTGGCATGGGACTTATTAAGGCGGCCTAATAGCAGCAATAATAGAGAAATTTATGGATTTTTCAATTTATTCGACTGATGAATTCTTATTTGCTATAAAAAAATTCAAAAATTGAAAATGTAAAACTTTAAACTTAAAACAAGGGTGGCCAACCAACAAAACTGAGTTAGGAAGCTATAGTTGAGTTTCTATAGATTAAAATTTGTTTGGAAAAAATACAACAATTGGTCATTAGATTACATTCATTCAGCTTATATGGCTCAAGCCCCATATACCAACTTATTTGTATAGAAACTGGTAGTTCTGAAAATTTTCCGCTTGCAAAGTAACGGCTAGCTGTATACATAAATATTCCACGGTAATATGGATACGGGCATTTAGACTATTTAATCCCAGAATAGCTGAGAATAATGATGGGATTTGGCATCCAGGCGTCACTTGCAAACTATGCACAAGTTCTGTTTTTTGGTTTGTGCTATTTGTCGTCGTTGTTGTTGTTGCTCCTTAAGCAAATATCCAATCAGTGACCAATGAAGTGTGAAAATAAAACAATTACATTATGTATTTAATGGATATTTTTCTGTTAGTTTTCATTTACCGCCATCAAAGGGAATTGGATACAGTCTGTCATGCGAGAGCGCATTTGTGGATAACATCGACAAATCGAACAACAGACTAATTAAAGGGCAGTAAATTAGAAAATTTGCTCCGTCATTAACCATGTCCATGTAGGGAATTTCCATATACACTCAGAAGAATTTGTCAGTAAACACAGCAAAAAAGTGAGCTGAAAGTGAGCAGCTTGTCTCTGCTGAAGTAGAAATTTGTTTATTGGTTCTAGCAACACATTTTTAGTTACATCTTAAAAAAGGATAAAAACGATATATTAAAAATTTGAAGTATTTTGATGAAGAGATTTTGTTTTAAAAATTAGTATGTACATACATTTTTTAATTACAAATTCACATAAACTATCTGTTCAGTATTGTACAAAAAAGGCGAGTTTACATTTGCAGATTTATCGTATAAAGTAAAGCAATTAATGTTGATATGAATGAAATGTATTAATATCAGCAAATCACTTCAAACTGGAAATGCATTGGGTGAAGATGAATTTGTAATTGCTGAATGAGTACTGTAATGAATTCTCGGAAGTGATCCCTTGAGATAAAAAGTTCATTCGAATTCGAGAAATTATTGGAATGAATTCTATTGTTATATCAGCAGGGGACATAGCAATCAATTAGAATTCAATTCATACTTTGTGGAAGAATGAAGTTCATACTTTACTGTTAAATGGGATATGTGAGCGAATCAGAATTTTTATCTATTATTGACAGATGTAGCGTATAATATATAACTCAAACACTACCCAGGCAGTGGTACCAGAACTGCACATTTTATACGAGTTCCACACAATTTGAAATTAAATCATTCGAATGTTTATCGATACGGTTTCATTTCATTGTATATATATGAGCGTTCTTTGCAAAAAAATTACAAATTTTTCCCATTTAGAAGTTTATGTTAGTATAAAATGCTGCGTAGAAGGGCAGGAGTTGTTCTTCTCTTTCATTTGATACCCATATCGCCATTGTATGACACGCAAAAGTACGAAACTAAATTAGTGAAACATTTGCATCATTTGGAAATTAAAAGTCCTGTAAAAAACTCAGTATGAGTTTTCCTATTTGTGATCTATAGTTTCACTTCTATATAATCTCGTTTTTTGGGAGGGAAATCATGTCGCACGGTTATATTGTAACATCTTATGTGAAGTTTTCCTCCCAATTTATCCATTAAAAGACCAAAATTTCAGATGTTTGTTTTTCAAAAATTAGCTTTTTGTAAGACTAGAATGTGTTTACGATGCAAATAACCCCATATTTCAGTTTTTACATCACATTTAACCCACTGCGAACCAACAGTAAGAAAAAATTGTCCGCCCTTAATGGGTTAGATAATTCTAAAAATTGCAATACCTCTTCAACGATCCAACAAGAACACAAATCGAACTAAAAATATGAAAGTTACTGCGGTTTTTATAAAAAAATGCAACAAAAATGTTAAAATTCTACCTTCTATTCAGGGTTAAAATGCAAGTTTTTAATATGGTTTGATAAGGCTCGGACCAGATTTTAATTTCTAGCTGGTTTTTTCTAAATACCATTCCCACCGTGAATTTTATTCAAGAAAAACCTGATTTGTAGAGGTTATTTTGAACGCGTTCAGCTCACAAACGGGCAATGATAAAAGCGAAATATTTTAGGAGAACACATGAAAAAAAAACAATCTTTTATTTTAGTCCAAAACATCCACAACTTTTATTTTGAAGCCACTTTACTATACATGTGGTCTATACATCGCAAAAAGTCAAATTTAGAGCGAAAATAGTATGGGAGCTATATCGAAATCTGAACCGATCTGAACCATGAATTATAATGTACTGTGTCAAATTTGAAGAAAATCGGTTAAATTATCTGGTTTCTATAGCGGAAAAAATCAACTCCGAAGGGAAATTTATATGGGAGCTATACCAAAATTTGAACCGATCTAACTCACTTTACCCACATATGTTCCTAGTTAATTTATAAAGTATTGTGCCAGATTCGAAGCAAATCGAGTGAAATATGGTTTATAGAGCAGAAAAAATAATATCTAAATCTGAACCGATTTGCTTCATGTTAAATTGTTATATCTAAATCTAACCTGATCTTACCCGATTTCACTACAGCTATTTCTAATTATATTATAAGATATTGTGCCGAATTTAAAGAAAATCGGTGACAATATGTGGTTTCTCTAGCGCAAAATGTTAACCGGGAGCGACATTTGTATGGGGGCTATTTCTAAATCTGAACCGATCTTACCCGCTTTCACCACAGGTGTTTCTAGAAGAATTATAAAACGTTGTGCCAAATTTAAAGAAAATCGGGTAAAATATGTGGTTTCTAGAGCGGAGAAAGTCAAATCGGGAGCAACGTTTGTATTGGGGCTATATCTAAATCTGAACCGATTTGCTTCAAATTAGATAGCGTTTGTCCTTGATCCACGAAACTTACTTGTGCGAATTTTTGTTAAGATCAAACAATAATTGCGACCTGTACTTTGATTACAGCAATAAATGGACAGACGGGCATTGCTAAATCAACTTAGAAAGTGATTCTAAGCCGATCTGTTTAATTAACGACGGGTCTAACTTGATTCCTTTTGGGCGTTACACCCAAATGCACAAAGACATAATACCCTAGTGGAGGGTATAAAAAGTTTTTTATTTTTTCGAGCCACGATTCGAACCCGAGTCCTTCTGAGTGCAAAGCGGACACCTTACCTCTGTGACCCCATACTAAAAATTCGTAAAATGTTACATATTATCGACTTTTTTTGGAATATTTTTAAAATAAATTCCTCAAAAGTGGGAAAAATTCACATTTGGATTTTGAGATGCGATTAAAATGTGCTTCCTACGGAAGTACTTCCATTTTTTTGCTGGGAAGATAAACTTTTATTTAAACAACTTGAATTAACGAAATTCGTACTTTTAGGGGTAAAATGGGACAAAAAAGGATAAACATCGAACCTTCGTCCTGACTAAACGGCTGTAGCTAGAAATATGAAATTCGTATGTTCCTTGCACTGACCATGCAGACGAGCTACAAATAGGGATTTTTCGAAATTTTTTCTTTTCAGGGATGAAAGAGACAAAAAGGGATAAAAATGGTACTAATTTAAGTATTGCAGCCATATTCGTAAAAATCGGCATTTATATTTCCTTAGCAACGTAGACTTGCAACATAAATGGATTTTTCGAAATTTGTACTTTAAAGGGCTAGCGGGACCAAAAGGGATAAAAATGGTACCAACTAAAGTATTGTAGTTAGAATCGTGAAATTCGGCGTGTACATTCCTCCGAATATTTCGAAAATGTTACCTTTTTAGGGGTGCGCAGGACAAGAAGGGATAAAGTTGGTGTACAGCCCTTTAACGGACCGACAAGGGATAAACGTGTTACCGAATAAAGTACATGTTTTTAGGAGAAGCAAAACACAGGTAACATGTATTTGGTGATTTTTCAAAAAGTGTACTTTTTGGGAAAGAGGTGCAAAAAGTTATAAAGTGGTCGGCTGCATCTAGAAACATGAGATCGGGGATATAAAAGGTTCTGCGGTTGTAATTGTTTGTTCAAAACTGGGTAGAAAATGATAAAAATTATACATACGAAGGGAGTTCAGCTGAAATAGTCCACATCGACAAGCGCATTCCTTTGGTTGTGTATGAGCTCTAACTAATATGAGGTTTCCAAATTACTAGTTTAGATTTATCACTTTAATTGGTATCATTTATGTCCCTCCTCCTTCTTCAAAATAAAAATTTCGAAAATCCTTTTTGTCACCCATCTATATATTAAGAGAAATTTTGTGATTTTCTAACGCAATGTCAGAAACGAACACTGGAAGAAAATTGACGCCACCGTGTTAATTTTTGTAAAAAAATTTTGAATTTTGGTTCTGAACAAAAAAAAAAAACAATTTTGCAGGAACAAAAAGTCTAATACATTTATATGGACCGAGGGTTTATGTCATTCCTTTTGCCTCTTTTTGCCCATTTTCTCTTATGGCCTTATTTGCCTATTGAGTTAATAATATCAAAATAAGGATACGACTTCTTGAGATCGTCTTTGATTATCATCAACTATTCTTTGCAAAAACTATCACAACCTTTTGCTGCAGACTGTAAACAAAAATATTCGAAATTCAAATGAACATCCATCCATCCATCCATCCAACCGTCCACGAAAGCACTTGAATACACGCCATTCATTTGCGGCACGAGAAAGGGGAGCAGTTCATGTTCACGTTGTTCTTCTTGTTCGAACGTCAAGACACGGTGGAAAGAAAATAAACGGCTTTCGGTCATTGGGTTAATGATTTCATTTTATTTATTGAATTTTTGCCGTCATTTTTTATTTTTCGTAGACGCACTCATTCGTCCCAAACGGAGCAGCAAAACGACGTTCAAGAGGGGCACTTTTTTGTAATAAAGCAATTTGTACAAAACAAAAACGAAAACACAAAAACAATAAAATGCAATACGCTTCTCTTCTGTGATGCGAGTTGTTATTGATGTTGTTGTTCCATTTTGATTATAAAGCCGCCAATCGAGTGGAATGGAGAGCACGAGGGAAGGGTGTTGGTTATAAATTTACGAGTTTTTTACGCTTCTGATTCTGAACAAATTATAAGTGTTTTTTATGCTTTCGATATCCGTGCACTTCATCAGGAAAATCAAAGGTCACAATGAATGAGATTTCCAAGCTGGAGTTATCGAGTTCGGTGCAATAAGTCGAGTGCTGCTGCTGAAATGGATGGGTTTCAATGGAAGGCTCTCGTGCTCATGTGATGATGATGAAGTCAGAGAATAAGAATCCAATCGTGGCTGCCTAAGAGGTAAATGCCTCTGTGATGGATTTACGGCCGGCAACGGGATTTTTGGAGGATTTCCAGGGATTTTCTGGTAACAAAAACATAATTCACAAGTGGAAAACATCAAACAAATGACATTCGATAGATTGTGGAACGGCGCACATTCTTTCCATATGGCACTATTATGCCAGTCCACGAATATTTTTCAAGAAGCTAACATTGAAAAGGTTATTACGTCTGTTTATACTATGCACGTTTATTTGTTTCTAACACCCATTCAGATGAAAATATCCGTGGTGAAAGTGGACCACAACAGTCCATGTAAAGTTCTCTCTCGACGTGAGGAAGGGTGATCTAGAAAGGAAACAAATCAAATTTTTGAAATGCAAATATGCTAATAGGTTCAATCACCCTGAAAAGAATAAAGTTTCGGCAAATTTAAATTATCCCACATTGTTGTGGTGCACTCCGTAAAAGTGGTCACAATCCGTCAAATATATTGTTCGTTTCCTGTTTTTGTTTTCAATAAAATCCTTAATTCATTTGTAGAATTAAATGGAAATCCGAATCGCATGGCATTTTTAAACCTGTTGAAATGAATCCATTGAATTGCTGCGCTCTCACACTTAACACTTTCAAATTTCAATATTCAATATCCATGATATTATTTGTATGTATGGATGCGAGTCAAGGGTTGACGTAACGAATTGTTCCCCCACATCCGATATCAATAATTGGTACAATAACGAGAGTACTTATGATTTTATTGTATCTGCACTTCACCCACATACATACATATATCCAATTGCATTGTTCTCATAACTGCTCATATACACACGTACATAGGTGTATCTAAGCTTTGTATGCAATTCAATATTTTTTCAACATTTGCAGGCAGGGGTACTATTTGAAGTTCATTCATTTAATTGATATTCAGCACAAATGGATGTTAGTGTGGCCCAAGGAGAAACACAAACGGTAAAAAGGGAGGATGAGCTATCAGAAAATTATTTCTTGTTGCATACCCTATTCTTACTATTGAAATGTATATTAAATTGAACCCAATAGCTTTCCGATGATACACTCCATTACCATGGGATAGCCTCAGTTAAAAACTTATTAAAAATTACTGTCCCCCTCTTCTATGATGGCCACTTAGAAATGGTTGCATATTTCTGATGTCATGAAAATACTAATCCGGGCTATCGACATTGAACCGCTTTTCGCCAGTCGTTGGGTTGGGCACATTAAATAACATGTGATCCTACGCGAACTGCGAACTGCAAACTCAAAAATAATAAAATAATAGTTTAAAAACAAGTAAAAACGACGTTAAGTTCAGCCGGACCGAACTTTATATACCCTCCACCATGGATCGCATTCCGCAAAGGCTGTCGATTTTCGTAGAAGTGCATTAATATCACAGGAAAATATAAATTTGTTTAATATAGCCAAACCAACACAAATATTGACAACATAATTTTATAAGTAAATATAGTATTTCTATTATTTCAAACCACGCTTATAAGGCAAGGCTACCAATACGTTCACATATCGAAGTAATACTTCAAGGCAATTCAAAAAATAAATATTCATATATTCAGATTTATATCAAAAAGCTTAAATACCATAAATATAGGTATATAGTTGGAGCTACAGTTGGTTGTATTTCCATTCTATTTTAATTCCAAAAGTACAAATTTTGAAAATCCATTATCTTACCAATTTTTGCCCTTAAAATGAAATGTACGAATTTGGAAAAATCTTTTTATTTTGCGATTCTATGCCGTCAGAGGAATGTATACACCGAATTCCATGATTCCAGCTTGGTTGGTACCATTTTTGTTCCCTTTTTCTTATTTTACTCCCTTAAGAGTACGACTTTCTAAAATCTCTTTATTTTACGTGTCTACGCAATTAGAGGGATGTACACACCGAATTTCATCATTCTAGCTGTAGTCGTTTAGTTGGTACTATTTTTATCCCCCTGTACCCATTTTATCCCTTAAAAGTACAAATTTGAAAAAAAAAACTTTTTATTTTTCGTTTCTACGCAGTCAGAGGAATGTATACTCCGAATTTCATGACTCTAGCTACGGTCATTTGGTTGCAACTATTTTTATCCCCTTTTCCCATTTTAACCCCAAAAAGTACGAATTTCGAAAAATCCGTTTACTGTTCTGTTTCTCCGTTTCTACGCAGTCAGAGGAATTTTTACTCCGAATTTCATGACTCTAGCTGCGGTCATTTGGTTGGTACTATTTTTATCCCCTTTTCCCATTTTAACCCCAAAAAGTACGAATTTGGAAAAATCCGTTTATTTTACGCGTCCACGCAATCAGATGAATGTATACATGAATTTCATTATTCTAGGTGCAACCATTTGGTTGGTACCATTTTTATCCCTCTATTCCCATTTTTTTACTTTTATATTATGTATCTACTCAATTAGAGGAATGTGCACACTAAATTTCGTGTTTCTAGCTGTTTTTGTTTAATATGTACCATTTTTATCCCTTTTTGTCCCATTTCACTCCTACGAATAAAAAGCGTATTATGGTGCACGTTTTTGTTATTGGGGGAATATGCGCATTCAAGTAATACAAGCAGACATATTGAAAACAATATGCTTAAATACTCGAAAATATTAGGGGTTATTATGGGTATTTCTAGTCCTTGTGAGGGAAAAATGTTTCCCTTTTGGGAAACAAACTTTTATTTTCAAACTTTTTCATGCTTATTAAAGCAATAATAAAATCGTATGCTTTCATTTGTAATTTATTATTTATGGGCAGTTTTTTCATTATCATACCCTCGACCGGGGTATATTCACTTTGTCGTTCCGTTTGCAACATTACACCACTTCGTGGTCTAGGGTATTATAAGTTAGTTTCGCGCCAAATGTTTGTAACACCAAGAAATAATCGAGCTAGACCCACCTTTAAGTATACCGATCGGCTTAGAATCACCAGCTGAGTCAATTTAACGATGTCTGTCTGTCCGTCCGTCCGTCTGCTGTCCATCTAAGCTTGTTCGCAATCTACAGGTCGCAATTGTTGTCCGATTTGCGATTTTCCGATTTGGAGGAAATCGGTTCAGATTTAGATATAGCCCCCATACAAATGTCGCTCCCGATTTCACTTTTTCCGCTTTAGAAACCACATATGGTACCTGATTTTCTTTAAAATTGGCACAACATTTTATAATCGAACTAGAAACACCTATGCTGAAAGTGCGTAAGATCGGTTCAGATTTAGATATAGCCCCCATACAAATGTCACTCCCGATTTCACTTTTTCCGCTTTAGAAACCACATATGGTACCCGATTTTCTTAAAATTTTGCAGAACATCTTATAATCCAACTAGAAACACGTATGCAAAAATTGGGTAAGATCGGTTCAGATTTAGATATAGCCCCCATACAAATGTCGCTCCCGATTTGACATTTTCCGCTCTAGAAACGACATATTGTACCCGATTTTCTTAAAATTTTGCAGTCGCTGCGAAGCCACTTGAAAGGACTTTTGACATGGTCGAAATCATGATCGTGGTAGTCTGCAGCCAAGTAATAAATGTCACCATGCCATTTGTAAATAAATTTGCATTCTATTAAAAAAAATGGTCTCGAGCCAGGACAATATCCCAGTTCAAATCAAATATTGATTACAGACCAAAAAAATGCAAACGAAAAAACTAAAAAAAAATTTGCAGAACATCTTATAATCCAACTAGAAACACGTATGCAAAAATTGGGTAAGATCGGTTCAGATTTAGATATCGCCCTCATACAAATGTTGCTCCAGAATGTTTGACCGATTTTAACCAAACTTTACATATTATATTTCATCAATCATCAAATTTTTTCAACTACACTCAAAAAAAAAAAATTTCCCTATAATGAGTTAAAATTAACTAAAATTTAGGAAACCAAGAACATTTTTACTAAATAAGTAGAATTTTGCTGAAACTTTCCTAAATCTAAGTAAATTTTTCCTAAAAACAAGTAATTTTTTACTAAATTTAAGCAAAATTTTCCTAAAACTAAGTAAATATTAGTAAAATTTTGTTAAAAACAAATTTCCTAAAGCTAAGTAAATGTTTACTCAAATCAAGTACATTTTTACTCAAACTGTGGACAATTTTGCTGATTTTTTCCTCAGAACGAGTAAATTTTTACTTAAACTGAGGAAAATTTTATTTGATACAAGAAAAAAGGTGAAATTAAAATAAGTTCTTTTTAACTAAAAAATCAAACAAATAGTTTTGCTTCAGAGTATGCACAACTGATACAAATATGACATCATGAAATATTTCTCAAAAGTTTCATAAATAGTTGAGCTATTACTCCATGATTGTTACGAAGGCTAGATAGGCGCCTTCGCAGTGGTTGTTTAGAATAATTCATAAAGTATTTATGAAATAAGTCTCTACAAACGAACGGCAATTGCTTCTTAGATTAATATTCAAGATTTTTTGACAATTCCAAATGTTTTTTATAAGTTCATTAACACTTAAATGTATGAAGAACTCGGCAAAAATTTATGTAAACATTTTAACTTCATTTTAGGAAAAAACACATTTTTAAGTTAAAGTAAATTTTAATTTTTTCCATACAAAAATTTCAGATTTTTTTTCACTTTTCTCATTGTCGGCAAAATTTCATTTCAGTAATCCATCTATCAGTACATTCAAAGGAATATGTCAGTAAAAGAAAGAAAAAAAGTCTACCGAAAGAGCAGATTTTCTGCTGTTAAAAAAGAGACAGCATAGTTGTATCTGCTGAGATGCGAAACAGCCGTTTGCTGTTTTTAGCAATATATATGATACGCATTTTGTCCCAAGCTAATATAAAAACTCGAGCTAAACTCGCTTATGAACGCTTATCTATTTTTATATTTTAATTAACAACAGACAATTTTAGCAGACTGCGAACTCTTTAGCAGTGTGAATGACGATGTAAGATTGCAGAAAACTGCTGTTATGCCAAAAAAACTGCTGTAATAGCAGAAAGTGCCTGCTGATAGACAGCAGACAATCGCTGCTATTATTAACAGACTTGTTCTCTAAGTGTAGAACTTTTTTAAATAGTTGCTTGAATTTACATACATATCGAGGGCTTATATTCATAAGTGGCTATGAACAAAAACATAACTTTTCAGGACTGAAAACTGATTTTCTCCTTAATTTGAAGAGAAATTATTAATCGTTCTTCTACAGTTTAATCTAAAAAGTATTACTAATTGCTACGATTAAAAAGTTTTCGAAATTTCCTATTATTCGCGGTTTCATGGTTCATAGCCACTCTTGTATGTTTAAAATTGAGCACTATGAATGTTGAAATAAGAATAAGATTTATTGTAAACTCCATAACTTTTTTCATGAAATCTTGGCAATGTTGTATAGAAAACGCATTTGCTGTGATGTACACAGCGAATTTAAAGATACCAGCTTCATCCGTCAGATCGGTCGCTTGTAACATATATGTAGCCAGTCGCGAAAATCGCTGCAATTGATGAAAAATCCAAAATTCGCCGTTTCAATTCCTTATATTTTAACTTTCTTCATTCATAATTCTGAAACTTTTCATACACAAATATGCCAAAGAAATATTTTGGTATTCTCAATATAATAAAAAGTTACGCCGGTTTTTCTTTTCACAATTTTTGACTTTACAGCCACCATTTTTCCTATTTTAGCCTGATAACTGGGGAATCAAAATGCTATTAACGCCAAATGATTGAATTTGATAGTACGATATGTCCTAAATCTAGAAAAATGTTTTAAACAAAATCGTTGTAGCGAATTATAACCTTCGGTTTTATGCTGCTCCATTTTTGAACTATTTTGTTTCTATTATTTTTATGTTCATAGCCACTTATGCAGTCACAAACTAACGTGCGAGAGGATAGCCAAATCGGAAAATTAAAAAAATGGCTTTAGAAAAAAATCCTTTCCAAATTTTCCAGATGGCATCCAAATCTGAGAATAGTTTGGCATCAAAAACTCATTTTCGAGAAAATGGTTCATATCCACTTTTGAATATAAGCCCTCGATATATATTTTGAAGAAATATTACACAAAAAAAACGATCAAATTCCTCGGCGATAAACCCTTCAGTCCCTCATTTTTTCTATGATAAATGCAGAAAATTGGATATGATTTTTGACACAGTATGGTTTTAAATAAAGAGTTTTGGGGTTTTTAATTTATACAGGACATGAGTAACAGGATGTTTACTCAAAATCTTTATACGCATATTCCGATTAAATAAAAAATATTTGGAAATGTTTCTTCATTTTTATAACCTTAAATATGTATAAATTCAATTAACAAATACATTTTTTTGTATTCGATGAAATGCATCGAAATGGATTTGTATTATAATTAACAACTCCCAAAACATTGGAAGTAACAGAAACCGTTGTTGTTGCATCTGTGATGAAAATAGGACACATCGGTTCATATTTAGATACAGCTCCATAAAAATGTCCAATCGCAAATGTTACATCTTAGCGCTCTACAAGCATCAACAAAATTATTTGCTTTTATTAATTAAGAATATTTTAGATTTCATTATGATCCTTATCAACACTTTTTTAAAATTACTAAACGATTTTGTTATTAAATTTCCAAACTTTTATTGCAGTACATAATTAAAAGTTTAATCTTTAATTAATTTTGAAACTTGAAAAGATGTTTGAATTGATCTCACAGTGCGCTTTATTATATGAATTCTGTAACAGGTTCGTTGTGAAATATATATTTATTTTACTTTAATAAATGTGAATGTTTCTTTGGAAAAAAATAGCTTAACTCATAGTAAACAGTATGTTGACGATTTCCCGTGCTGTCCCGGGATCCCGGGAAATTGAAAAAATAATTCCCGTTTCCCGGGAAATAAAAAGTACGGGAAAATGCAAATATTCAAAGAAAAATTTCATTTTTTGAGATAAATGATCAGATGTTTATTTCATAATAAAGAGGAAGGTATGCAAATGACCACCACGACCACGCTTACAGGACCATATCCTTTTCATGACATTTCCATAGCCAAATCGCAAAGTGACTGCCCTATGTCTTCGATAGCCTCACGCTGGGCTGTTGGCGTAGACCTTATCTTTCATGTGACCCCAAAGGAAGAAGTCGCAAGGTGTTAAATCACAAGATCTCGGTGGCCAATTGTGATCACCTCTTCGAGGGAGATAATACGGTCCGGAAACTTTTCCCGTAAAAGAGCAATGGTTTTGTTGCTTGTGTGGCACGTAGCACCGTATTGTTGAAAGTAAACGTTGTTTTCCGAGCCCCAGATGCGACAATTTTGCTTGTTGACGTAGCCACCGAGGTGGAAATGAGTCTCATCAGTCAAGATGATTTATTTTTGTAGTGAATTTTAATAATTTCAATGCGTTGTTGAAGCGTGTATCGTTCCATTTTTAGTAATGGCGTAGTTTCTACTTGACAAATGTCAAAGAATAAAAGCTTCAAAAGTGACAGCTACCGAAATACCGGGTGATTCAAAATAACACCTCTTGTTGGAAAACCCTATATAACTGGCGAAACAATTTTCAGAAACTTATTTTGTTTACTTGGCCCACCCTAATTGAACCGGGCATCGTTCATATTTTTGTTTAGCTTCGCAATAAAGGGGTGTAAACGAACTTGTCAACGACCGGTGACCGGGCTACATCACCTCGACGGGAATGATAGATTGTTGTAGACAATATTTATATTATCAGTTTCCCTCTCGGCTTTCATCCTTTTATCTTAAAAATAACGGTGATTATCGTATCTGATGCGTGTTTCGACACCGACCACCATCAAATTAGCTGTTCGACCAGGGATTGAATCTCGTAATTGAAAAGTAATTTATTTCGCAGGTGTTCAATTAAATCACTGCACTGCTCGCGCAGAGCACGTATGCAAATACCTCATCGTCATTAATGACCAGCACCATGAAATGAATATTAATTACTTGAAGGATTCCAATAAAGCCTTTCAAGGCATCCTTGTGCTTCTTCTGTTCGACATTTCCACAGATGACTCGAATCAATCGGGACAATTCTCACAATGCAAATAAATTGATTAAAATTAAATTACTGAACTGAACTGCGAACATAAATTTAATGTATTCAAAAGAGCAGCACGTGTTTACTGAGTGCACATTATCCGAACAAGAGCAGCAAGAAGCCTTAAGTGAACAGTTCCTTCGTAATCCCTTGAATCCTTAAAAGCTGCACACAAATGCCGTTGTTGCTGTTGCTGCTGCTGCTGCTTAAGCATTACTTAAGGACTTCCGCTGGGAAATTAAACCGTATGCAAGCATTTATTATAGAGTGTTAAAAAAATGCAACGAACTTTTCCATTAGATGCACTTTTACGTTAAATGCATAGATGAAATTGAATAGAGAATGCTAGTTAAAAAACATCTCTTTAAAGGTCATTTCTACTCTCCCTCTACTTTTCTACTTGGAAAGTGTTTTCCACAACTGCCAGACAATATAAACAGAATGTCAGGGTTATGCATAGGATTTTCACTTAAGAGTTGTAGACAGAAACTAATCACCTAGATTATTTTGAAGTACTTACCATGCGTTAAATGGTTCAAATACTTTTAAATTTAAATAATTTTAAGGCGACGCTAGCAAAATGTTTATATAAAATAATAGTACACATAATTCTGAAGGTATATCTTAACGCCCAGAAAAAAACTGTTGTTCAAATGTCTGGCATTAAACAGATGTCCTTATATGGGGACAGGGGGCGGAAATGGATTAATAGTGAATATATGGAAGAAATCTTCAAAAAATGTGATTAAAAACTCTAGATTGGGGATTAGGAAAAACTTTTCCTTCTGGGCCGATTACGCCCCTTTGTAATACCACCCAATTTACAACTATTTACTAGACGGACATGGCGATGTCGTCTTAGAATGTTATTATTTTATGGCGATTAGTATATTAATGACTTGTATTCAACAATGTCTATGTACAAAAACTGTTTTATTTGCATTTTAGCAACAATCAGGAAGCTTCTTAATATTCGCGTTATTTTAGCTGCTATGGTAGATTGGTTTGGTTTGGTTTTAAGGGCCAGAATGTTCCTGCATTCTGAACACTCGGAGACCCAGTTGGATCCATTGTGCAAATCCTTTTGTTTCCTGAAAGTAAAAGGTTATAGGAAAGGGATAGGGAGTGATGGGATTTGGGAAGGAGTAAGTTTGGTTTGAGATAGATGAGGGAGAGATGAGTAGTGAGGGAAGCTGGAGAAGGGATATGGGGATAAGGGTAGAATGGGGGTGTATTTTAATAATTCTATGTGTGGGTGTTTTTTAATGTTTGACGACTAGGTAAGAAAATTAAGTCGAGAGTCATCCGGTATACTGTTGGTGGTATGCCTTTACGGCTCTCTTTCTTTGTTAGCCGTCAACTGTCTGTGCGGTCACATCCTTGTCCCTAAGCAGCCACCCCTGATCCGATTTAGACCTTTTGAGAATCCCAAAAGGTCATAAATGGTGCGGGTTGCAATATCTTCTAT
This sequence comes from Polietes domitor, assembly GCA_947397865.1. NCBI lineage: Eukaryota > Metazoa > Arthropoda > Insecta > Diptera > Muscidae > Polietes > Polietes domitor. The sequence continues at coordinate 139,216,766 of OX377620.1, forward strand.
GTTACTGATGAAATAACTTCCTAGGTATTTATTTCTGCGTACACATAGCGCTGGACATCTGCAGATTATGTGTTCATTTATTCTACCTCGTCCTCATCCTCACATAACCGACAGTGATCTTCAATGTCCAACTGCCATCTTGAGATTCTACTCCTAGTGCAGTAGTGCCCTGTGTACATACCTATCAGTGTTAGAATTTCTGCCTTGTTTAGCACTAATAGAGTTCTGGTTTTGCCCTATCGATCCTTGGCCATGAGGCCCTAGCGATCCTGCAGGTTGACAAACTATTCCATGCTTCATTCATCTGTGACCATTTCCTTGAATCAATCAGTCTATAGAAAGTGCCAATCGGTGGTTTTGCTAAGTTGTCAACTCTATCGAGTTCCAAGGACGAACCATGTCTGGCTATTTCGTTTCATTTGACATTGCTATGTCCGGGAACCCAACAGAGACGGGCGACATGGTTGTTGAGGTCATCTAGTGAGCGTTTACAACTCAGCACAAGTCTGGATTTGACAGTGTGTGACATGATTGATTTCATTGCTGCCTGACTATCTATGTAGAAGTTTATATCCGTATTCACAGGAATGTTCCCATTCGATAGAAATCTTGCTGCCCTATCAAACACCAGTAATTCTGCTTGGAAAACACTATAGTTGTCGTCAAGTCGGAGAGACTTGATTCAATATAGAATCCCGCACCTGTGCCTTGTTCCATCTTTGAGCCATCAGTGTAGACCGAAAGCCCTTTGAAGCGCTCGCCATTGTCCCAGTCTGATCTCTTTGGTATAATCATCTGTGGTAAGGGTGAGAAGTCCAGAACCGGCACCATGTAGTCTGTACCTCCATTGGACCGATTCGTGGACACCCAGTATTCTTCCTTGAACTATTCTTGCGTGACCATATGGTCTATATTTCCAGCATCCTGATTCTTAGAGCCTTATAGCGCTCCTGGCAGCAATCATCTCTGTAAAGTGGTCCAGATATGGATGATGTAGAATTACATTCAATGCTGCTTGTGGAGTGCTTTTTATGGCTCCTGTAATGCTCAGTCCTGCTAGCCTTTGCGTTTTCATTAACTTTGCCTGGAGTCTACTCACTCTCATTGCACCCCACCAAACATCCATAGGTAGTATTGGGTCTGACAACCGATCTGTAAATCCAATCTACAACTTTTGGTTTCAGACCCCAGCTCTTACCTATGAAGTTGCTACACATGTAAAGTGCATTTAGACCTTTCTTATACCTTTCCTCAATGTTCCTATTCCAATTCAACTTCCCATCTAGGATGACGCCAAGGTATTTGGCCTCATGAGAGAGGTTGAGCTCCGTTCTCAAGGATTGGCTTCCTAAATGGTTCTCAGTTTTCCTAGGATTAATGCCCAGACCACTGTCTCTAGCCCAATCAGATAGTTTCCTCAGTGCTCCTTGCAACAGATCGCTGATTGTTGGTAGAAATTTTCCTCCTAACAATATGACAACGTCATCTGAATATGCAACTACTTTGTTACCTTCATCAGAAAGGGATCTGAGGATACTGTTGACTGCAAGAAGCCACAGAAGAGGAAATAAAACTCACCCCTAGGGTTATGCTGTGGCCATAGTGACCTCGCCTTCAATATCCTCACAATTTGGGAAGTGGGTCTCTGCTAAGTGGCTAAGTGTCTATAGGCCCGATGCCGTCCAGGTGCCATCCGATTTCTGGATGTGTCCTAGAGGTTTCGGATCCTTCGACAAGACTCTTCTAAATCTCGCGCAATCATTTACGTTATCTATTGTCTCGCAATAGGCAACCCATGACGTCCTCTTTGCCTTTTTTAAGGAAGGTTACCAGGAAACTGCTATGGTAGGTAGACACCATTGCATAAAAAAGAAATTTTTGAGACATACACTTTTGCATTATTTTAAAATTAAGGTTTTGTATGAGGACCCCCAAAATGGTGGGGGGTTTATATATTCAGAAAAAATGTTGGATATGGAAAAATAGTAGGGCCTGTCGAACATTTGAGCACTCCTATAGAAATAACGGTTGTTTTGACTATTTCTATTTTTTGCTTTTTGGCATGTGGTGTTAAGATATAGGATAGTGTTCAGAAGAAATGTTTAGAGCGAAAGTCTTTAGAGCAAATATAAAATAATTAACCCTCTAGGGACACACACTATACTGGAGATATTACTAATTCTTTATGTGATTTAAATTCAAAGCCATTTTAAATTCAGAGATAATGTTGCTTTTGGTTAGATAGTTTTAGTTATAATAACTTTGTGCATTTGTTTGCAACACCCAATAGGAAACGAGATAGACCCATCGTTTATTATACCGATCGACTTAGAATCGCTTTTTGTGTCGATTTAGCAATGTCCGTCTGCCCATCTATTGTTGTAATCAAATTACAAGTATAGTCCGATCTTAACAAAAATTGGCACAAGTAAGTTTTGTGGACCAAGGGCGAACGCTATTTAATTTGAGGCAAATCGGTTCAGATTTAGATATAGCCCCCATACAAATGTCACTCCCGATTAGACTCTTTCCACTCTAGAAACCATATATTTTATCAAATTTTAATCAAATTTGTCAAAACAACTTATATTTTGACTAGAAACAGCTGGACAAATGGGCCAGATCGGTTCATATATATATATATATGAATAGCTTCAATACAAATTTGGCCAACGAACTGATTACTTCCGGTCTAGAAATAACATACATATTTTAACAGATTTTCTTCTAATATTTGAATAGAAATATCCATGGCGAAAGTGGGTCACATCGGTTCAGATTTATATATAGCTCCCATATAAATCACTCCGCCGATTTAATTTTTTTCGGTCCAGAGATCACATACTTAACAGATTTCCATCAACTTTGGGAAAGCGTCATATATATCAACTAGAAAACCTATGCTCCCATTCAATGTTTACGTTCAAGTTTTCTTAAAAATACAGATAGAAGTATGAAATTTGTACTACATTCTTCTCTTATATCTGTATCGTACATTACCCGGTTCAAATGTAACGACGTTTTTATACCCTACACCACATGGTATAAGGACTAGGTGAAGGGTATCACATAGTCGGCCACGCCCGACTTTAACCTTCCTTACAGCCCATCCGTTGTTTTATGCGAATAAAAGATAATTTATTCCATATTTTATATCCTACGTTCCGTCGGTGTTTCCCAACAAACTCAGAGATGAATTTTTTAACCGAATATTTAATCTTTCCTCATATTTTTACTTCTGATTGATATGTAAAATTAAAATGATACTGGAACAGCACGACCGAAAACACAAATTGTTTAAAATAATTACAAAAATAATAATTATGAATATCACAGTGCAAAAATTAGAAGGAATAGAGCTAGGACCTTGAAATTTCGCACACATCCCTTATATCCTTAAATAAGATCAAAAACAATTTTTTGTTTAAATCCGTCCACAACCATGCCTACCTCTCATGTAAGTTGAAATGAAAAAATGTCATAAATTTCTTATTTTAATATATATGTGAATACAAATCACTTCGTGGTTTAGGGTATTATAAGTTAGTTTCGCACCAAATGTTTGTAACACCAAGAAATAATCGAGCTAGACCCACCTCTGTCTGTCCTTCCGTCCGTCTACTGTCCATCTAAGTTTGTTCGCACTCTACAGGTCGCAATTGTAGTCCGATTGGCATGAAACTTGGCAGAAGTTATTTTTTCTGGCCAAGGATCATCGGTATTGAATTTGGAGGAAATCGGTTCAGATTTAGATATAGCCCCCATACAAATGTCGGTCCCGATTTGACATTTTCCGCTCTAGAAACCACATATTGTACCCCATTTTCTTTAAATTTGGTACAACATCTTATAATCCAACTTGAAACACCTATGCCGGAATTGGGTAAGATCGGTTCAGATTTAGATATAGCCCCCATACAAATGTCGCTCCCTATTTCACTTTTTCCGCTTTAGAAACCACATATTGTACCCGATTTTCTTTAAATTTTGCAGTACATCTTATAATCCAACTTGAAGCACCTATGCAAAAATTGGGTAAGATCGGTTCAGATTTAGATATAGCCCCCATACAAATGTCGCTCCCGATTTGACATTTTCCGCTCCAGAAACGACATATTGTACCCGATTTTCTTTAAATTTTGCAGCACATCTTATAATCCAATTTGAAGCACCTATGCAAAAATTGGGTAAGATCGGTTCAGATTTAGATATAGCCCCCATACAAATGTCGCTCCCGATTTGACATTTTCCGCTCTAGAAACGACATATTGTACCCGATTTTCTTTAAATTTAGCAGAACATCTTATAATCGAACCAGAAACACGTATGCAAAAATTGGGTAAGATCGGTTCAGATTTAGATATAGCCCCCATACAAATGTCGCTCCCGATTTGACATTTTCCGCTCCAGAAACGACATATTGTACCCGATTTTCTTTAAATTTTGCAGAACATCTTATAATCGAACTAGAAACACGTATGCAAAAATTGGGTAACATCGGTTCAGAGTTAGATATAGCCCCCATACAAATGTCGCTCCCGATTTGACATTTTCCGCTCTAGAAACGACATACTGTACCCGATTTTCTTTACATTTTGCAGAACATCTTATAATGACTTTTTCCGCTCTTAAATCCACATATTGTACTCATTTTTCTTTAAAATTGGCACAACATCTTATAATCCAACTAAAAACCCGATGGCGAAAGTGGGTAACATCGGTTCAGATTTAGATATAGCCCTCATACAAATGTTGCTCCCGAATGTTTAACCGATTTTGGCCAAATTTTACATACTATATTTCACCAATAAACAGACATGGTGAAAGCGCGTCACATCGTTCCTGGTTTCAATATACCCCATACAAATGTCCTTTCCGATTTAAAATTTTTTGTCAAACACATACATTTACAGGATGCAAATTGGATACAATTGTCTCAATTACCATATTATTTACCATATTCGTTAAATTTGACTAAAGATGGATTTATTGCATATAAATTATATTCATATAATTTATATGAACTACATAAAATTGCTCCCATGAAATACCTGGGTTTAGTAATCAAAGCGAGGTATATACGCCGGGAGTGGTGTAGGGTATTATATAGTCGGCCCCGCCCGGCTTTAGCCTTTCCATACTTGTTTTTGGCTTAGAAGGTTTAACCATTTCAGTAATAAAATCGATGTTGGCAGCTATAAACAGAATATTCTTTTTAAAATGAATAAATAAGACAATAGTTTAATAATATTTGTAAATGCCGAGGCATCGGCATACTGTAGAAAATTACCAATACTGAATAAATACAACCTTCAGGTAAACCTCTGATTAAAAAGGAAAGCAAAAACGTAATTACACTTTTTTAAATGCAAAGGAACACCTCAAGAGCTCATATTTTTAACGAACTAATGGTTTCCGAGATACATCCCAATAAAATAACCTCTCTTATGATGAAATCTGCAACTATTTTAGTATTTATGAACTTTAAATGCATCCAAAGTTAAAATTAACCGCGATATTGGCAAAATCTTTTAGAATATGTTTAATAGGAATGTTCTTTACAAAATTCAATTAGTAAAGCTGATATTTGGGCGCATGAAATTTGTGAGTTTTTGCCGCTGATAATACACTGTGCGGCGTGCCAGACTCCATCAAAGGCCTTGGAGATATCTAGAGCAACGACCTTACTCTCACCAAAATGGATAGCAGCGTCATCAGGTCCCACGTATATCGATTTCTACGGAAGCCATACTGTCAATCATTAAGTAAGTCTTTGCTTTCTAAATACCTCACAAGATTTAAAAGCAGAGAATATAGGGAAGTCTGAAAAATAAGATAAAAATAAGGTTCTCATTGTCTTTCCCGCATTCCAAAATGTGTATGTATATCTTTCGGAGTAAGTGTTAGAATGCAGAAATATAAGCTTTTCAAGATATTCATATATTAATGACATTTTTAATTTTTCAAAACCCCTTAAAATCATATTAATCTATAGATGCATTTCAATTTTAAAATATGTTTAACGAAGCTCTCACTTCACATAAATGCCCAGGAGCCTGAACTTTGGAACGCTGTAAAACCACTTCCAAAGATACGGATCAGCTGGAATGCTATGTCGTACATCGCATCTACCGCATTTAGTTTCTCACTTTCAGTTACTCGTAAACCTAAACTTTATATTTATGTGCTGTGCCAATTTCGAAAACTCACACATAAACTAATTCAGAAATTAAGGCTGGGCGAAATAAGTGGATTCGCAGTTGTGGCTACAGTGACTGACGTCGTTTACCATTCATGTGCGTGTGTGTGTGTATGTACATCACATCGCCTCAGCATTTGCATCCCCATTCACTTCTAATCACGTCTGTTGGATGTTCAAATGTTGCTTATTTGAGGTTGTTGGTGGCACAGACCGCTTCTGTTCCTGTTCTGTCTTTGTTCCTGCTGCTGTGCCACGGAGCTGAGTAAAGTTTTGTTTCGGTTCGGTTCACGCTTTCTTTCCTCGTGTTGTGTGCCATAACGTGGCAACATACGATTATTTATCCCAGTTAAAAGCAAAATTTAAGGATTTCAAATGATGCTGCTACCGCATTGGCCACAACTACACGTTGTATTTGTTTGTTACTGGTATGTGCAAAATGGGGCACCTTGCTGGCGCTTTTCGAATCCGATGTGAAGTATTTAGTTTCGCCGTAAAGAAATACAAATTTGGTATATTAAGATGGGTGTCTAGCATAATATGCCACATTACCACTGAAGTGGTTTTAAAATAAAGGGTGATTAGAGCTTTCGAAAAAGACTTGTATTATTCAAATCGAACAAAGACATTTCTTTTGCCGACCATTCTATTTGTTTCAACCGAGGTGACCTATTTCCGCACACTCTGGAGATCTCTAAAGTAATTCGGCTAGAGTTGAGGTCGTGGCATGACCAAAATATACGAGTTAACGAAACATGAAAATTCTTGGAGGACAACAACATCCGCGTTCCGCGATAGTGCCACGCTCAGCTAGGTTGCACAACTCTTCGTGTACTTTAGTAAAGATTTGCAACTTTTGGTCGATTTCTATGTACTTAAGTGAACTAAACTCTTTCACACACACACCCACCCACATGTATACTTCCCACACACATGAACACATAAATATTCACACAACAAATTCACGATGTGGCAACTGTAATAAATGAAATTACAAGAGTGTGGGGAGGGGGAGGTGTGTGTGTGTGGAAAATTTAGTTCCACAATTATAACGCTGCGCTCATAACGCCCGAGTTTAGTCGACTAAACTCACATTGCGAAAGTATGACCTCGCCAACTGTGGACGAATGTCAAGAGTTCAAGTTGTGGAGGAGAGATTTTGCTGCAAAACTATGACGATGGTGGATGTGGAACTACTTCAAGTTGGACGGATACTTGATTTTATGGTCATTGTTGTTGTACCCACCACCAACGATGTTGTTGTCATTATTGTTGTCGTTTTCGCTTCATATGATGTTACTTTCTCATCGTTACACGTTGTAGTTTGTTCGTTCGTTCGTTAGTTTCTTCTTCTTTCTTTTTCGAGTTGTAGTTGTTGCTGTTGTTGTTCTATCTTTTGTTGCCGCTGCAGCTAGCGCGGCTGCTGGTGTTTTTCCAAAAGTTTGCCACATGCTGCACATAAATATTCACATGAAGAACACATAAAAATTAATTGTTTATCCACAAAAATTTGTTCGCACAGTTTGTGAATTTCTATGCACGGTTTTCGATGGTGTAGCCGCTACTTGTACTTTCCCTAAATTATAGTCATATACTCGTATATACATACTCTATTTGTTCTTAGCATGTATCCAGGGCGGAATAGGGCGGTCATTGGTTTCTTGTAACGGGCCTTGTACTTATCGACAATAAGAATTGAAAACACATAACTAAAAGTTCATTAATTATCTCCGAGATTTCATTAAAATCTTATTTACGAAAGACGGTGGTGTTTTTAGGGTTTTCTGAAAGAATGGGGCAAATATGCCAATTTATGCTATCGGAGACAGAGATGGTGTTCAATGCTCTCAAACTCCTCATCGGCCCCATAGCTTCCTAAAATTTTAAAAATTTCGTAGAAATTAATTTGACTATTTTTTATATGCGGTCAACTTATTCTGACGGAACACCTCATATAGTTCCGTCTTCTAAGTTTTGTTAGTACGTACTGTATTTTTATTGTACAGTAAAATTATCCAATAAAAACGTAAATAATTTTTTAAGAGATGGCCTACAGGTTATAAGACAAATTCACATTTGAGATGCTGTTTGGAATGAATTCTCTTGGATGCACGATTCAAGATGATGAATGAAAGTGACTTTCTTTAGCAAGTACTTCCATTTTTTTAGTGGGAATGAGTGTTGAAATATATTTTTGGAAGTATCTTTGAATGATTTCTTTATTCGAATTTGAGAAACTATTTTGGAGTAATGAAACTGTAATTAATTTTGAACTACTTCAATTCTTTATTGTATGGATTTGTGTACTTCAATGATACTTGAGGGTCTAGTGTACTACCCTACGTATGATGAATGGAATATTTTCAGTGAGCAACAATCATACGCCACGGTAAGTAGAGTCAGGTTTGTCAGCTTATTTTGTACCTTTATCGCCAAAGCAATTGTCAGAAAATTTTAAATTTAAACAACTACAGTTTTTGTTAAAAATCGACAAATTCCATTTTATATAGTTGTTGTAAAAATGTATGGAATTCAGATATTATATTTGAATTGTGTATCTTCAACATTCCATGATAAGGAATTAAAACATATTTTATTGGTATTTATTACTCCTAATAAACTGGTTAAAAAAACAACATAAAGAAAAAAGAAAAACAAGATAAAGAAAAAAATTCAATGAAGGCATACAGTGGCCGACAAAAGTCAACATACGACCCACATTTTTGCGTTTTAGCGAGTTCCAAAAAATATTTGAAAAAAGTAATGATGCGGTTTTGTTTGAAATCGTTTTTTATTCATATAACAATAACAAAATGCTTTACTTCAATATAAACTTAAAAGATATTGGCAAAATAAACAAAAAACGCCTTGACAAAAGTCTACATACGACATAGCATCCCATGATTTACGTCATTTTTTATAATGTACTTTATAGGAGGATTGACGAAATTTGTATTGTCATTTGTCTTGTGCTTGCTCTTCTTTAAATAAATATAATTCAAGAAACATTAGTCCGCGAAAATGGCTTCTCGTAAAGAAATTGCAACTGATATTCGAAATTTAGTAATAAAATGCAGAAACGAAAGGAAATCTTTAGGCGAAATAGCTAAAATGGTTAATTTAAGTAAATCAACTGTCCAAACTATATGCAAAAACTTCGAAAATACGGGTACTGTTGAAAATAAGCCCAGAAGTGGGCGTCCAAAAAAACTTAGTCGACGAGATGAAAGCTTTATTTTAAAAGAAAGTGAATGCTACAATGTTGTCCAAACAACTCGCAGAAAGGTCGGATACAATTGTACATCCAAGAACAATTCAAAGAAGTCTGAATAATAATGGTTTCCGAAGCAGAACGCCACGCAAAAAACCTCTTATAAGTGAAAAGAATCGTAAGCTTCGCCTTGAATTCGCCCAGCAACACTTGGACAAGGGATTAGACTTCTGGAAGCGGGTTTTATTTACGGACGAGTCGAAGTATAATATATTTGGAAGTGACGGGAGAGCCAAAGTATGGAGAAAAGCGAATACGGCAATGAATCCGAAGAATTTACTTGCTACGGTAAAGCATGGTGGTGGCAACGTAATGGTTTGGGGTGCCGTCGCGGCGTCTGGAGTTGGAAATCTTGCGTTTATTGAGGATAACATGGATCGCTAGCAATATAAATCCATATTGGAACAAAATCTGAAGGCATCGGTCGATAATTAAAACCTCGGAGAGCGCTTGATTTTCCAACAAGATAACGATCCGAAGCACACAGCCCAATTTGTTAAAGATTGGCTGATTTACCATGCTCCAAGACAACTTTATTCGCCGCCACAAAGCCCCGACCTGAATATTATTGAACATGTGTGGGAGATTCTGCAACGCAGGATCCGAAAACATTACATAACTAGCGCCCAAACGCTAAAAACAAGCTGGAAGAGGAATGGCGACAAATATCACCTGCGGAATTGGAAAACTTAGTTGCATCAATGCCCAGACGATTGCTGGCTGTTGTAGATGCTCATGGTGGACCAACAAAATATTAAATTATATAATAGTATCATTTTGTCACGTTAAATTGCATTTTTTATGTCTCATCTCAAACCGTATGTAGACTTTTGTCAAGGTTTTTTCTGCGTATTCTGTATATATCTTTTGTGTTTATATTGAAGTAATGCATTTTGTTATTGTTATATGAATAAACACGATTTCAAACAAAACCGCATCATTATTTTTTTCAAATATGTTTTGGAACTCGCTAAATCGCAAAAATGTGGGTCGTTTGTTGACTTTTGTCGGCCACTGTATAACTATAAAAAAACAAACAATTGTTTTTTCTTCAGAGTATGCAAAACTTATACAAAAAATGACAACATGAAATATTTCTCAAAAGTATCATGATATAAAGTTCAGATGCCATATAGAGTTCAACTATTACTCCATGATTGCTGCGGAGGCCAGAGAAGCGCCTTCGCAGTGGTTGTTTAGATTAATACGTGAAATATTTAAGAAATAAGTTTCTGCAAACAAACGAGAATTGCTACTTAGATTGATATTCAAGAAATTTCTAAACAACTTTAAGTGACTTTTTTATAAGTTAATTAATACTTAAATGTATGAACTTACTTTTAGGAAAGAAAAAATTTTTTAGTAAAAATGTTCTATTTTTCCATACAAAAAATTTCTGAGTTTTTTTTTCTTACTTCTTCGACATAAGCATGAATTTACTCAATTGTAAGAATTTCTTATAAGATCCAAAGACATGTTTTTAAATAAATTTACTACCCTATTTTTAGTAAATTAACTATTTAGTTAATTTTCCAACCTTTTAGGAAATGTTTACTGAACTGGAGTAAAATTGTTGAACTAAATTGTAGTATGGATTTTACTCAGATTTATGAATGCTTCTGAGTGTATGGAGAAAAAAAATATAATTAAAAACTGTAATAAATGTAGTTGACCGAAAACTCTATCTTCGAACGAAAGTATGTATTGACTTTTCTACTAAAACAGAAAAACAAAAACAAAATGCATTCTATACATATTTAACTTTTTTAAGTTCACTTTTTTTCCTGGTATCAAGTAAAATTTTCCTCAGTTTAAGTAAATATTTACTTTATTTTAGTAAAAAATTTACTTCATTTCAATTTCAGCAAAAAATTACGAAGGTTTAGTAAAAATTTACTTGGTTTGAGTAAAAATTTACTTAGTTTTAGGAAAATGTTTGCTTAATTTTAGTAAAAATTTACTTGGTTTTAGAAAAAAATTACTTAGATTTAGGAAAATTTTACTTAGATTTATAAAAATGTACTTGGTTTGAGAAATTTTCCTCAGTTTGATTAAATATTTACTTGGTTTGAGGAAAATTGAACTAGAATCAAGTTCAAAGCATGTCCTACTTTCAAGGAAAAGTTTGAACCTGATATGAATTGATAATGATGCAATATTGCTTAAACGCTTTACAAAGTTCAATTTTCCTAAATTTTAGTTCATTTTAACTCATTATCGGATTCACTTTTTTCTGAGTGTACATGTTTTATTTATAATATTCGGGAATACGCCTTTTTTGTTTTTGTTTTTTTTTTTAAGACAGATTTAAAATTTTCTAAAATTAGTCAGGAAAATAGCCATCTATTTTATAAATCACCAAAAAATCGTCATGTCGCCAAATCGAAAACAAAATCGCCAAACATATTTAAAATTCGCCACGTTTGGCGAGAACTCGCCATTTCTGACAACCCTTTGTAGGGTGATAACAGAGTCAAGTGACACAGAATTTGTACCATTGACTAGCTCAATGAGTTCATAAATGCACCATTTGCTGGAGTGGACCAATATGATTAGGCTTAATTTATTATTTAATCTTTTGTTATTGTGTTTTTCCACAGATTTCGTGACTCTAGCTGCTGTCATGTAGTTTTATCCCTTTTTTTCATTTTAACCACAAAAAGTACGAATTCCGAAAAATCCGTTTATTTTACGTGTCTACGCAATCAGAGGAATGTATACACCAAATTTCATTATTCTAGGTGCAGCCGTTTGTTTGGTACCATTTTTATCCCTCATTTCCCATTTTACCCCTTAAAAGTACGAAATTCGAAAAAATACGTTTATATTATGTATCTACTCAATTAGAGGAATGTACACACCGAATTACGTGTTTCTAGCTGTTGTCGTTTGATATGTACCAATTTTATCCCTTTTTACCCCATTTCACCCCACGAATAAATGGTGCACGTTTTGATATAGAGGGAATGCGCATACCCAATATCAAGTTATTATGGATATTTTTTCCCTTTGGCCCGATTTCGCCCACTCGATTAGATGCCGGCGTGCTTGCAACAGACGGACATGGCTAGATGGTCTTAGAATTTTATTACAATCAAGAATATATATACTTTATAGGGTCTCAGGTAGATATTTCAAGGTCTGCCACACCCCTTCTAGTACCTCTCACACAATTGCCCCCACCCTAATTAAAATTAAATATTGTTTAATTTTTATACCGGTGTCTAAAATCCACCTTTGCCACAAATAGTTATATAAAGAAATATAAAAGTTATATGAGAGGGTATATATAAGTCGGTTTAAGCGACTGATACTTACGTGGGTTTTCCCATATCTCAAATGTTAATGGAAATTAACCTTCGAGTACACACATGTACCAATTACGCCCAGCTGAATTAAAAAAATAGTTAATTGATTTGGCGTTGCCAATTGTGACATGGTCATTTACTCCGTGTTACAAAAATAAGTGTGCGCTCGGAGGATTAATTTCAAAATAGATGTGATTACGCATGCATTTGTGTACTTCAAGATACTTGGGTGTCTATGGTGCAACCCTACGTATGATGAAGAAAATATTACCAGAGGACAACAATCATACGCCACAGTATCCCAGAAATTCTGCGATTTTATGGAAGAAAACATACATAAATTCCCATCTTTCAAGTAATCTTTAAATTTAACGTAATATGACAACTTTATCAAAAATATTTGTAATATGTATTCTCCTGGGGGCACCAGGTTTAAGGGCGGAAAAAATGTTCGAATAGCGAATACCCTATATTTTTTCTTATTTCGATCGGATAACAATAACCCGTGCCGACTTTATAAACATTAAGGGTCATATTCATAATCATTTATAACAGTTTTATAAGACGAATTTTCAATGTAAATGTAAATAAACTTTAAACTTGTGATAAATTGGCAGTATATTTACAATGCAAGCTATCTTATTGTTTTAAGTTTTCTAAGCAAAAGCCTACTTCTGTGTTTTAAATACGCTGTAAATTTGAGAAGTTTCTGATATAACTTTAAAAATTAAAAAATATTTTTTTTTTAATTATTACTATATAAATTTAATTTGTTTTCGTAAAAATATCAAAACATATTTTTCCTGTTTTATGCTAAAAACCAGCAATTCTCCTTCATTTTTAATATAAATTTAATTTGTTTTCGTAAAAATATCAAAACATATTTTTCCTGTTTTATGCTAAAAACCAGCAATTCTCCTGCAAAATTGTCTCAATATCATTCATAGAACAAAAGCAATGACTGGTTGAGTTAGTCATCAAACTATGCAAATCTTCATCTATATCTTTTCATAGAATTCAAAACGGGTTGCCTTGCTTCAAGTTTTCAAATTTTATTTTCCATTGTTTTACCACCATTCAAAAAATATAGGCATTGAAAAAAACTTTCATTTTGTTGGGACATCCCAATGCAGCTGTATACGGCTTACAGAGAAGTATAAATTTGCAAACTTTCATTTGAATCGGAGAACACAAGTAAAAATGCACATGAAATTAGTCTCCAATAAAATCAAATATTTTTCAGAGTGAATATTTTTTATTTTGTATGCGTGTGTAACAAATATTATTAAAAAAAGAGGAAAATATTATTAAAAAGCGAAAATCAAAGTGAATACTAAATTCTCAATTTTTTTAATGTAAATATCGACGCCTCTAAACAATAGTATGCTAAGTCGACATAGCATAATATTAACTTAAATTCTCTCAAATGTTGGTAATGGTCGGCCAATTCAATTAAAAGCTATGTTCAAAAATGTTCTAACTTTTATAACTAAGTGAAATAATAATAAAATAATAATAATTTAATAATTTAAAAGGTGTTAGATTTGATATGGAATCATTCCATGTCAAGCGGTACGGGTTTTGACCTAGATAGCTGCGATTGTTTTGAAAGTTTGTGTATGTATTCTTCATATAAAAAGATTGTATACGTATATTTGGAAAAAATTAGATTTAAAGAGTGAAAAAAAATAAATTTTTTCAGAAAGGTGTGTTCATTCAATCGATTGTAACTCCTTAAATACTTAACCGATTTTAATGTACAAGACCTTGTTTTGAAGGCGATTTCAATTTCTTTTAGAATATTGAAGTGAATGGTATAGCCTTTAAAAGTTTTTACAATTTTATTTCTTTAATTTTGATTTTCGAAATGATTACATTAATCCATTTTTTTTGAAACATTAAAGTAGGGTCCTTATATGTATATTTTAGTGACTGTGTGAGTTTGGAAGTGGTGAAATGATGGAAAAAATCAATAATGATTATTTCTCCAGTAGTTAATTAACACAAGGATTAAAAATAATGAAAAATACAAGAAAAAGAAGGTAATGGGAAAAGATATATTTTTTTATTTTTCTGACGCTAAAAAAAATTAAAGGAAAAATATTTGTTTTTCCATCAACTATTTTTCTTTGATTTTTCATTGTTTTTGAGCATTGTATTAATAAACTACTGAAAAAATATTTTTTGATAAATTTTCACTGAAATTCTGGTTGATTTTCTAAGAAAAAAAATCAAAGAAATTCGTTAAAAATAGAAGCCATAATTTCATCACTTCCAAACTCACACAGTCACTAAAATAGACATCCAAGAACACAACTTTAATGTTTCCAAAAATGAATTAATGTAATCATTTCGAAAATTAAAATAAAAGAAATAAAAATGTAAAAACTTAAAAAAATATAAAGCGGCTGTACCATTCCACTTCAATATTCTAAAAGTAATTGAAATCGTCTTCAAAGCAAGGTATATTACATTAAAATCGGTTGAGTATTTAAGGAGTTACAATCGATTGAATGAACACACCTTTCTGAAAAGTCCACATGAGGGATTCCCATACGCTCTGCCATACGGCCTATTGCGCAGTGCCTTTCTTGTGTTTCTTTTGCCGAGTGTCAGTTGTTCCTTTGTTCTAAAGGGTGATTTTTTAAGAGCTTGATAACTTTTTTTAAAAAAAAACGCATAAAATTTGCAAAATCTCATCGGTTCTTTATTTGAAACGTTAGATTGGTCCATGACATTTACTTTTTGAAGATAATTTCATTTAAATGTTGACCGCGGCTGCGTCTTAGGTGGTCCATTCGGAAAGTCCAATTTTGGGCAACTTTTTCGAGCATTTCGGCCGGAATAGCCCGAATTTCTTCGGAAATGTTGTCTTCCAAAGCTGGAATAGTTGCTGGCTTATTTCTGTAGACTTTAGACTTGACGTAGCCCCACAAAAAATAGTCTAAAGGCGTCAAATCGCATGATCTTGGTGGCCAACTTACCGGTCCATTTCTTGAGATGAATTGTTCTCCGAAGTTTTCCCTCAAAATGGCCATAGAATCGCGAGCTGTGTGGCATGTAGCGCCATCTTGTTGAAGCAAAAAAAAGTTGGATATCATCTCACGGTAGCGCTCACCATTCACAGTTACGTTACGATTCGCATCATCTTTGAAGAAGTACGGTCCAATGATGCCACCAGCCCATAAACCGCACCAAACTGTGACTTTTTCTGGATGCATTGGTAGCTCTTGCAATGCTTCTGGCTGATATTCACTCCAAAATCGACAATTCTGCCTATTTACGTACCCATTGAGCCAAAAATGAGCTTCGTCGCTGAACACAATTTCTTTCTTTCTGAACTTTCTTAACAGAGCACGCATTTTGATAATAAAATTCAATGATTTGCAAGCGTTGCTCGTTAGTAAGTCTATTCATGATGAAATGTCAAAGCATACTGAGCATCTTTCTCTTTGACACCATGTCTGAAATCCCACGTGATCTGTCAAATACTAATGCATGAAAATCCTAACCTCAAAAAAATCACTCTTTACTAGGGTTGATTTTCGGCCTTAAGTTACGTGTTGTTTTGCAGTTATGAACGGAGTCCCATCGCATCTTTGTTTCTCGGTCTGCTATTTCGTCTATTTGATTGAGTATTTCGATGAAAGGCGTGCGTATGTTCGTAGTTCATGGAACGTCCGTCGCCTTGGAGCCATTTCGTGCACATTCGTCTGCCATTTCGTTTCCAGGTACATCCGTGTGACCCCGTACCCATACAAGTGTGACGTCATGTATTTGGAGTCGGTCTAGAGACTCTAAGCAGTCATGTACGCATCTTGATCTGATAGTCTTGGAGTTTAAGGCTTTAACAGCTGCCATACTGTCCACATATATTCTGAATTTTGATGGATCGATGTAACTTTCCAGAATATTTCTCACGGCTATGTTGATGGCATAGACTTCTGCCTGAAAGACTGTGCAACTGATTGACAGTCGGATGGATATTTTAAGGTTTAAAGGTTCAGAGAAGACTCCCGATCCCGTACCTATCTCCATTTTTGAGCCATCAGTGAGGATTGAGTTTTCCTCGTCGGTCATGACCATGTTGGATGCCCATTCTTCTCTGGTGGGGATTACCAATTTGAAGTTCTTATGTAGGTGCATAATGAATCTGAATCTTTATCTTGCCTCCCGTATGATTCTGTGGCTCCTAAAATGGAGCTGTGCCCAAGCGTGTCGTTTTTCAGCATACCGAGTTATCTGATACGCAATGCTACCCTTGCTGCACATCTCCTAACGAAAATGTCCACGGGTTGTATATTGAGTATAGTTTCTAATCCGGCTTGAGGAGCTGATCTCGTTGTCCCAGCAATGCCCAAGCATGCCATCCTCTGTACTTTGTTGAGATTTGCTAGGAGTGATTTTCTTTTTACCACGCTCCACCAGACCAATGTCCCGTATGTGAGTATTGGTCTTACCATCGCCGTATACAGCCAGTGTACCATCTTTGGTTGTAGTCCCCATCTTTTCCCGAAAACCTTCTTGCAGGTATAAAAGACGCAGAGTGCATTTCGTTAAAAAAAAATTTTGAGAAGAATGCATACACAAACTTTCAAAACAATCAAACATGCAGCTATCGAGGTCAAAAACCGTACCGCTTGACATGGAATGACTCATATACTGAATTGATATCGTTTAAGATTTTGTAAGAGCTCTCATACAAATGTACAACCGATAGGGCCAATACCAACTAAGGCCTGCGAGGAAGGCCCTTTTTGCCCGACATCCGTCTCTGGATGGTCCCTTACTTATCCACATAAACATGAAATTGTTATTGTTCTCTCACACTAAAATAATTCACTTTAACATTCATTCATGTGAAACAATAAAGTTTTGTGTTAACGACAACAATAACAACAACAGCAACATCAGCTCAAAAGATTTGAGAGTGTATATTGTTGTTGTTGTTATTATTGTAGGAGAAGTTAGCCAAATTTAGTTACGGAATTTGTTCGAGTGTTTTTTGTGGTGGAAATCCGTGTTGTAAGTATGTGTCCGTTTCCGACCAACTTCACCCACCACATTGTGTGTGTCTGTGTGTGTGTGGTGAAGGGTGCACTGCATACTAAGTCCATTTAGTCACGCTCGCCTGTCCATACATGATTATGTAGCTGAATAGGCAAACACAGCCACACTCTTTGTTACCACTGACCCATTTGCGTTTAGCATCATGGATCACATCATGGAGTACCACTTCGAAACTTCAAAAAGAGGGTTCGAGATGATGGCTGTTAAATGTAAAAGGAAACTACAGAAATTTCGTTTGTATGCCACATCGACAAAAAGACAAAAAACTAATGCTAAGCAGTGGCTTTAAATCTCCTTTCCAAATTAAAACTTTACATGTTGTTCAGAAGAGTGGGGGAGACGAACTGTTTCTATTTTTAAAATAATACATGATGACATTAGAGACGACTTACGAGATAAGGATGTGTCCTTGAATATTTACTCTGGTCGTGTATCCGTCTGAAAAAGTCCTTGAGGACATTTCCAACTGGATTTTTTAGTTTTTAAATAGTTTAGAAATTGACCAATTAAAAATAAAAAATGGCAAAACAACCTTCACCCTTTTTCCCAACCACACCAAAAATCAAAACCGCGTTATGGCCATAGGCAATAAACCAGATAACCTAAAACTGGAGGTAACCAACTGTTATGAATGGCAGAACTCATACAAACTGACAACACTGACGTCGTACTCAACTAACTTTATTTTTGTTTAGTTTGTTGTTAAGGGTCACTCAGTTATCGGTTACATAGAGGATTCCAAACTTTTCTAATTGAAAAAAAATATGAATTCAAAATATTCAGGTTCATTTCACACACTATTAATCATTCTAACGTAGACCATGTTGAACCCTTCCATGGCATTTGTATAGAAACGAATTTGAGTTTATTCATCCGTCATCATGGAGTTTAAGTGCTGAGCCCCCCACTCCACCCTTTTAGCATTCCATACACTTTAAAGAGTCGATGTTTTGTCAATTAATGTTTTTTGTTTTAATTCAGACAACAATTTAAATGGAATTTCTTCGTTACGAGCATGTTTGTTGCTCAGCATGTTGTAGAAGAAGTTAATTATGGAAAAACAATTATAATAATGTACAAGTCAAATACTGATGAATACGAGATCTGATCACTTTGCAATTGCTATTAGTAATAAAATTCAAAGATGCACAGTGGAGGAATGAAGAAATTCTTTGAAATCTTACTAAATTTATTAATTAATTTGAATGAAGATTAAAATTTGAAAGAAGAGCTTAAATACGGAAGATTCGCGCAATGGAGTTCATTGGAGCTACACTGTGGGGCCCAAATTTGGAACCCTTGAGGATTAGGTAATTTAATTACATTTGTTTGTAACAATCAGGAAGAGAGGTAGACCCATCGACTTAAAATCAGTTTCTGTATCTATGTATCCACGTACGAAATTCGAAAAAATACGTTTATATTATGTATCTACTCAATTAGAGGAATGTACACACCGAATTTCGTGTTTCTAGCTGTTGTCGTTTGATATGTACCAATTTTATCCCTTTTTGCCCCATTTCACCCCCCACTAATAAATGGTGCACGTTTTTGATATAGAGGGAATGCGAATACCCAATATCAAGTTATTATGGGTATTTTTAGTCCTTGTGAGGGAAAATTTTTTCCCTTTGGCCCGATTTCGCCCAGTCGATTAGATGCTAGCGTGCTTTCAACAGACGGACATGGCTAGTTGGTCTTAGAATTTTATTACGATCAAGAATATATATACTTTATAGGGTCTCAGGTCGATATTTCAAGGTCTGCCACACCCCTTCTAGAACCTCCCACACAATTGCCCACACCCTAATTAAAATTAAATATTGTTTAACTTTTAGACCGGTGTCAAAAATCCACCTTTGCCACAAATAGTTTTATAAAGAAATATAAAAGTTATATGAGAGGGTATATATAAGTCGGTTTAAGCGACTGATACTTACGTGGGTTTTCCCATATCTCAAATGTTAATGAAAATTAACCTTCGAGTACACACATGTACCAATTACGACCAGCTGAATTTGAAAAAAATAGTTAATTGATTGGCGTTGCCAATTGTGACATGGTCATTTACTCCGTGTTACAGATGTGATTACGCATGCATTTGTGTACTTCAAGATACTTGGGTGTCTATGGTGCAACCCTACGTATGATGAAGGAAATATTACCAGAGGACAACAATCATACGCCACCGTATCCCAGAAATTCTGCGATTTTATGGAAGAAAACATACATAAATTCCCCATCTTTCAGCCAATCTTTAAATTTAACGTAATATGACAACTTTATCAAAACTATTTGGAATATGTATTCTCTAGGGTGCCCCCAGGTTTAAGGGTGAAAAAATGTTCGAATTGCGAATACCCTATATTTTTTGTTATTTCGATTCGAATAGACCCATCGACTTAAAATCAGTTTCTGTATCTATGTAGCCACGTCTGTCTCTCTCTCTATGTCTGCCCGTCTTTCCATTCGTTTATCTTCCCCTCCGCATATCTGGTAGTTTGTATTTGTGGAATAAATAAATAGTGGAATATCTCGATCTATGCTTTCATATAGCCCCACATAAACGTCCCTCCTGATATGACTTCTAACACTCTAGCGGTCACAAAATTGTAAGGGAGCGAACGATACGATAGTTTTGCATAGGCGTATAAATAGATTTCTGCTGGGGGGGGCTATTGTCAAACAGTTTTTGTATTCAAAAGAATAAAAAAATATTTATTAATTTGAAAAACATCGGTTAAAATATAAGGTTTCTAGAGTGGAAAATGTTAAACCGGGAGCGACATTTTTGGGACCCATATCTAAATCTGAACCGATCTGATCCACTCTCACCACAGATGTCTCTAGTAGAATTATAAGGTTTTGTCGCAAATAAGATGAAAATCTGTTGAAATATGTGGTCTTTACGATCTGTATAATAAACGATAGGTGTAGCTCGTGTACTTTTGTGTGTTACAAACAAATGCACAAAGAAATAATACCCTAGTGGAGGGTATAATAAATATATTATATAAACAATAATTCAGTCTTTTACAAGGAATATAACAAATTTTACTACTTCCTTATTTAAGGTTGTCAAAATGGAAAATCAATCTTGGTTCATGGTATCTTAGCCAAGTTTTAATCTTCGTATCGTCGAAAACTTCTTTCAAAACAAGCTGAGCTTCAACGTGTTTTTGCAATTTGCATAAATATTTGTATCGAACTTTTCTCTCAATATTGTTTATTCGCTTTTTGCAGACATTTTATAGCACTATAGTTTCCCGTATCAGAGATTCTTTATCAATTTGTATGATAGTTTAATAAGGGGTTTTCTCTTTAAGTCTGGATAACAACTCTTTATTAAAGTTTTCTACCACAGCTTGTTATCCGGGCTTAAAGAAACACATCCGTTCAAATCAAGGAGCAATTTAATATGTTAGCGTTTGGAAGACTACTATATCTGTGCTGCAAATTTGCAATAATATTATCAATTATAACAATAAACAAAGACTTGCATTTAGAAAACGATTTAGACATAATGTATTTAACTTTATATCAGCAAAACAACTAAATAAGGCTAACTAGGATAGAGCCGATATATGATACACTATGTCACCCTCACATGGACCTATTTCTAGATCAATAATAGTTGATCATTATCAAAAAAAGTAAAGTATCAAATTTGACCAGAATCG
Organism: Polietes domitor; assembly: GCA_947397865.1. Taxonomy (NCBI): domain Eukaryota; kingdom Metazoa; phylum Arthropoda; class Insecta; order Diptera; family Muscidae; genus Polietes; species Polietes domitor. Next base: position 139,238,294 of record OX377620.1, read on the forward strand.
GAAGGACATTTGTATGGGTGCTATATCTAACTCTGAACCGATTTTATTTATTAACATTTTAATGGCGATACAAACATTTTTCATGAAACTACAAATGTAATTCCTGACCTTATACCGCCATAAAGCCATATATCACAATATATTTTCGTATCAAATTAAAAAATATTTTACATATCAAATTAAAAGGGACACTTCCGCAATAGTGGAATATTGTGCTGAATTCATTGGTATTGCCCATATAAAAATATCTCTTTTTTAATAACACAAGAAAAATATAAAACAAATTTGGTCATAATACAGACATTAAACTTGACTAATGATAAACTCATATTAAAGTGGACTGGAATATATGGTCAATTTTTCTTTTTCTTAAATTCCCTTTTTATTTTTTTGATTTTATCTCAGATTTCTATAGCTATTTATATCGGTGTTCTAAATACTGATATACAGTATCAGAGTGTGATTTTCAGTAGTTGCTGAGATATCGTCAAAAATGTATTTCATGCCGAAATATACTGATTTTTTTAAATACTAGTTTTTAATTTGTATGCCGCATACACTATGTATATGTCAAGGAGGGATCACAAATGAGGAATTCCATATTAAATATTTTCGAAGGTCTTCCGATTGTGATGAAAAAAAATGGTGAACTCGTTTGGTATTGCAAAATATTAAGTTGGACAAAATTATTTTTAAAAATCGTGTACACTATGGCAACCCTATTACTTTGAAATTATAAATATTTTGAGGGAGAACTAGTCATATTCAGAAGAATTATTTGTTTTCACCAAATAAAAAATTTAAAAATATATTTAAAAAAAATAATGAAATCAAATATTGATAACAGACCGAAAAACTAAAACAAATGAGCGTTGGCACGGCAGAAGTATTGCTGGGTAACTATACCTGCATATACAAATTCGGCAAGTGATTTGTGCTTCTCGTTCGTATGTGAGAATCATCTCCCTATAGAGGCCGGGTTTGATGTTGAAAAGTCGCTGCGAAGCCACGTGAAAAGACTTTTGACATGGTCGTAATCATGATCGTTGTAGTCTGCAGACAAGTAATAAATGTCACCATGCCATTTGTCAATAAATTTGCACTATATTAAATATAGATGCATAATGGTCTAGAGCCAGGACAATATCTCAAATAATGAAATTTTTTTTGATAAAAATCCCCCTATAATTTTTTTATTTTTTTTTTCGCAGTAAATAGTAGTTTCTGAAATATTAGCACAAATGTAGAAGAACTTGATTGCAAACACAATTAAAAAAGCTAAAAACACACGAGTACTTCTACATTTTTACGATATCTCAGAAAGCTCATTCTGAATTTTACAGAGTATTTAGAAAATTTAGAAATAAAAAAGGCAGTTTCATTAAAAATAATTTCAATATATATATATATATATTTTTTTTTTTAATTTCTTTTTGTGCTAAAAATCAGATCTTCTGAGAAAAAAAATAAAAAAAATTGTTTTAATATCTGTTATAAAACAAAAGTTATGACTGCTTAAGAATACCCCACTTCGTAAAATATGCAAAAATTCAACGTTACAGTTTTACAAATTTATATATCTTTACAGCACAGATTTATATATCTTTAGGAAATATTCTTTATGACCATAAGTAGTAGTATTTTTCCAAATGTGTGGTTAACATACATATGGAACTAACCGAAGTTATGGATGTCGAGTTTTATAACAATAATTTGGCCTTCAAATGACCTTCAGTTTATCCCGCCCAGCTCAGCATTTTCAATGACTTCGATGTTAGCGACCACAGACAATTTGCTGCCTTTGTTAGGGCTCTTTATTCACTCTGATCCAAATATCCTATTAATTGAACTACTGTCACTCCCAATAACGGAAGTAACGAACCTCCTTGTGACATGAATTTTATAGGAACAGAGGAAAGGTCAGCTTGGGAATGTGATACAACTCAATACGGCCAACCCTGGCTAAAAAATTCTAGTGAATGTACAATATGGGCTCGCGGGTGGGTACATTCTCGTACAATTGCGCCAAAACTAAACGACATTTCTACTCGCTTCCCTCAAACTTGACTTGCCTTGCCAGTCACTCGTTATCGTGCCACTGAATATTGTTACTATCGTTGCTGTCATTGTTGTTCTTATGCGAGCATCATGCTATGCATGTGGAGGGTATGCCAAGAGTACAATTTGAAGTGTAGTTGTAGCCTGAACTAGTGAATAGTGGAGGATGTTGACCCAATTGCAAATGAATTAGAATTTGTCATTGGAGTAGGGCAGTACAACGATTGCCGCCTGTTTCGCCCATCCAGCTGATGATGAATGGCCTGCCTAAGGGATTGTGGTCTTGAGGTTGCTGTCACTGCTGATGCTGGCGCTGGCGTTGGCCAGCTACTGCCATTGCTACTGTCACAAATCTGCCAGTTATTCTGTTTGTTAATTTAACTATCGGATTGTCTTCCATTTATAATTGTTACTCAGAGCGAAATTCGAGCATTGTCTGATTTGCTTTTTAGTCAGTTTGATGTTCATTAAAACGAGAAATATTTCGGGTGGGTGTGTGTGTGTGTCGTTGGACTTGCGTTGATTAAAGGGATATGTTTCCGAGTATAATTTCACTTAGAGCATTAATTATGCTTGTCATGTGGCCAGAATAACAATATGAATAATATCTGTGGCGACAGGGAGAAACGACTTAACGCGGATTTTGTTATTTATCGCGATATCGCCTTTAAAGTTTTCCCCCATTTTCACCATCGGTTATAGATGTCCAGATAAACGACAGCTATAACTGCTGGTCAGCTCTAACTATAGATTTACAGATTTGGTGAATATGGAGAAGAGAATATTTATTTAGAAAAAGTTTTTATGTTGTTTTGGCATCATTATAACTTCCGCAAATATCGACCGAAATCAAGCAACATTTTCCTGGAGTACTTTCGACTAAGGTGATCATCGATTCACCATTAGCTCAATTTCGATTTAACTGCATATAAGTCGTTTTTCCTTGTGGACACTGATATGGATAATATTACTCGGCAAAAACAGGAAATGGAAAATGTAAATGACACATCATTCGCCGTAGGATAGAGAGTTTGTATATTAATTATGTTATTCTGTTGGCAACACTGCAACATTCACAAAGATAGACATATGTACATACAATTTTTGTAAGTTTCGGGAGAAATACACAAATGTACTTTTCAATTGTATTGAATCATGCAAAAAAATCACAGAACATGTTTGTATTGCACCGTAAATAAGGATGTGAACGGATACTAAAATTGAACACATTGCAGAAGGCTGTCTGAATAATCGCCAAAGAGAAAATCGCCCATAATAGGCAAAGAAATAAACGCCCAAAAGTTGTTGTAGAATAAATTGTTCACGCCCTTGTTCACAAAAATGTCAAATCGCCGCAAATATTTTGTTGGCGATGGTTTCTTTGTCTTATTTGCGCGACTAGTGATGCATTGGGGCTGTCAGCATAAATAAGCTGCGATAATGAAAACGTAAATAAAATGTTAATTTTTTACTCAATAAAAAACAAGTAAGGAAAGGCTAAAGTCGGGCGGGGCCGACTATATAATACCCTACACCACTCCCTGCGTATTTACCTCGCTTTGATTACTAAACCCAGGTATTTGATGGGAGCAATTTTATGTAGTTCATACAAATTATATAAATTATATTCATATAATTTATATGCTATAAATTCATCTTTAGTCAAACTTAACGAATATGGTAAATAATATGGTAATTGATCAATTGTCCGACAGACAAATACAAATTATACAGTAGTTAACCAAAGTCATACCAAAGTATGGACATATGGGCATCTCCCAAACAATTCTCATTGCAATTCAATTCGGTAAAAAATTGAAATCGGGAAGGATTTTTGCATCCTGTAAATGTATGTGTTTGACAAAAAATGTTAAATCGGAAAGGACATTTGTATGGGGGTATATTGAAACCTGGAACGATGTGACCAGCTTTCACCATGTCTGTTTATGGGTGAAATATAATATGTAAAATTTGGCCAAAATCGGTTAAACATTCGGGAGCAACATTTGTATGAGGGCTATATCTAAATCTGAACCGATCTTACTCACTTTCACCATAGGTTTTTTAGTTGGATTCTAAGATGTTGTACCAATTTTAAAGAAAAAACGGGTACACTATCTGGATTTTAGAGCGGAAAAACTCAAATAAGGAGCGACATTTGTATGGGGGCTATATCTAAATCTGAACCGATCTTACCCAATTTTTACATACGTGTTTCTAGTTGGATTATAAGATGTTGTACTAAATGTATAGAAAATCGGGTACAATATGTCGTTTCTAGAGCGGAAAATGTCAAATCGGGAGCGATATTTGTATGGGGGATATATCTAAATCTGAACCGATATCCTCCAAATTCAATACCGATGGTCCTGGGCCAGAAAAAATAAATTCTGCCAAGTTTCATGACAATCGGACAACAATTGCGACCTGTAGAGTGCGAACAAGCTGAGATGGACAGCAGACGGACAGACAGACATCGTTAAATCGACTCAGCTGGTGATTCTAAGCCGATCGGTATACTTAAAGGTGGGTCTAGCTCGATTATTTCTTGGTCTTACAAACATTTGGCGCGAAACTAACTTATATACTAACTTTGTCATTCCGTTTGTAAACCTGAGACGATTCTAAGACGATCTAGCCATGCCCGGCCGTCCGTCTGTTGAAAGCACGCAAGCATCTAAACGTAAGGAGCTAGGACGTCCAAATTTTCCATAAATGCGTCTTATAGTCGTAGGTCGGTAGGGATTGAAACTGGGCGAAATTTATTAATTTTATCAAAACACATACTCCTGGGTAGTGATACATTTTTTCTTGCAGGTTTTGTCGAGTACAACAAAAATCTCTTCGATAAATTTTCTAAACACCCCAATATCTTGACACTTATAATTCTGGAACTTAGTTCATTATCAATCGATTTTCAGTTTTTTGGACTGTCGATATACGAGATTCTGTAACAGCTCATTGAACGAGAAACGTTTCCCTGGGTCCTTCGGTGATGTTTGTGGGATTAATTCGGACTACAGTCAATGGTATTTGCTTTGATAGATAGAAGAAAAAGGATAGTACAATTGCGACATAAAGGATGAATATCAAATAATTTTTTCTTAAAAGTGCTTCTCTAATTTCGAACAGTGAGTTGTGCTTCTCTTTCGTTTCTGAGAATCATTTACTCAAAAAGAGTCCGGGTATGTTGTTGAAAAGTCGCTGCGAAGCCAACTGACGAAGGCTTTTGCAAATAAATTTGCATTCTATAAATATAGATGGAGAATGGTCTTAAGTCAGGACAATATCCCAGTTCAAATCAAATATTTTTCCTTTTAAACTACATGTGCCACTTTACCTTTCAATATTCAAATAATCTCCAACTCTTCAAATAATATAATAATTTTACAGCATGAACTTTTTAAATTTTTTGTACATTATTTATTTTGTCTATATTCTACACCTCTGGGATGGGGGTATACTAACATTGTCATTCCGTTTGTAACACCTTGAAATATTCTTGATCGTCATAAAATTCTAAGATTCAATATGTCTGCTTGTACTTACTTGATATTGGGTATGTGCAATCCCCCTACAAAAAATAAAACGTGCACCATAAAGTGATTCTTATTCGTAGGGGGTGAAATGGGGCAAAAAGGGATAAAAATGGTACCTATCAAATGACAACATCATGAAAGCACGTAATTCGGAGTGTACATTTCTCAAAATTCGTACTGTTAAGGGATAACATGGGAACAGAGGGATAAAAATGGTACTATTCATACGGCTGCACCTAAAATAATGAAATTCGCTGTATACATTCCTCTGTGCAGACTCTTTACTTTTACGGCAAAAATAGGTTGAATCATGGAGTTAGGTTATCTATCTTGCACTGTGTACGTGAAAGATAATGGATTTCCAAAAATTGTACTTTTCGAAGTAAAATAGGATGGGAATACAACCAACTGTAGTGTTTAAAATTTTTGAAGATTGCTATCTTATATTTACTTTTTGATTTGTCTTGAAGTATTATTTCGATATATATAGCGTAAACGTATTGGTAACCTTACCTTATAAGTGTGGTTTAGAATAAAAATATTATACTTATTTATAAAATATCTATACCCTCCACTAGGGTATTATGTCTTTGTGCATTTGTTTGTAACATCCAAAAAGCGAGATAGACCCATTGTTAAGTATACCGATCGACTTAGAATGACTTTTTGAATCGATTTAGCCATGTCTATTCTTGTAATCAAACAAAAATTGGCACAAGTGAGTTATGCGACTCAAGGAAGAACCCTATTTATTTTGAAGCAAATCGATTCAGATTTAGATACGCACAAATACAAATGTCACTCCAGATTTTACTTTTTCCTCTCTAGAAACCACATATTTTACTCGATTTGCTTAAAATTTAACACAGTACCTTATAATTCTACTACAAACTTCTATGCTAAAATTGATCTTATCAAAAATGCTAAAAATATTAAAACCGATCAGATCGGTACAGATTTAGATTTAGCTCCCATATAAATTTCGTTCTCCATTTATATTTTTGCGCCCTAGAGATCACTTATTTTAACAGGTTTGCTTAAAATTAAACCTTATATTTGGACTAGAAACATCTCTGGTGATTTTGGTCAACATCGGTTCAGATTTAGATATAGCTCCCATACAAATTTCGTTCTCCATTTAACTTTCTGCGCTCTAGAAACCACATATTTTAATCATTTTTTCTCAAATTTGGCACAAAATCTTATATTTGAACTAGAAAAATCTATGTCGAAAATGATCAGATTTATATATATCTCATACAAATCTCGGTTTCGAATTGATTTATTCCGCTCTAGAGTCCTCATTATTGAACCGATTTTCTACAAATTTGGCAAAAAACAGACATTTTAACCGATTTTCTTCAAATTGGCCACAGCAGCTGATATTTCAACTAGAAACATCTATGGCGAAAGTTGGTCATATCGCTTCAGATTTAGATATAACTCCCATACAAATGTCGTACTCGATTTGAATTTTGCTCTAGACCCAACTTATGTATATACAACAAGTAAGGAAAGGCTTAAGTCCGACGGGCCCTACTATATGTTTCTAGTTAAATTATAAGATGTTGTGCAGAATTTAATGAAAATCGGGTACAATATGTGCTTTCTAGAGCGAAAAAAGTCAAATCGAGAGCGACATTTGTATGGGGGCTATATCTAAATCTGAACGGATTTGCTCAAATTAAATAGCGCTTGCCCTTGATCCACAAAACTGATTTGCATGTTTGGCAAGAATAGATAGGGGTTTATAGCTCTATACATAAACTCTAAAAAAATATTTAAAAAAATACCAAAAAAATCACCGAGATATCATCGCGAATGGGATGATCTCTTTTATTCATTTATAAATAACTAGCTGAACCCCCGCCCGCTTAGCCAAGCAACAAAAACATCATATTGATTTTTCTCCTGATCGGTGATATATGTACCAATTATAATCAAGGTACTTCCCTGAGATACTAAAGAAATGGATATGTTCCATGGAGAACGTTAGTTTACGGCGAATAATGGAAGAAATGTCAAAAATCAAATTGTTTTTTGTTAAGTGTGATTCTCCTCCTTTCCATTACCTAACCAAAAAACTTCATTCGTAAGAAGAAATTACATTACATTACAAATCCCGCCCATTTGTATATTGTCTAAGCAGGTTACAACTAAATTAACTCACACAACAATATAGGACTCTCGGTGTCGAATGTACTCTAAAACCGGTTTTAATTTCGTATGGGAAGTGTCATGACGAATGTACTCTAAAACCGGTTTTAATTTCATATGGGATGGGTCACGCCCTGGATCAACTCACACAAAATTTCAACACTCTAGGTGTCATAGAACTGACCATATTCGATAATATGTTTTAACTTCGTATGGGAGGTACCATGCCCACTTTACCAATAACGCCCATTTTTGGCACAACTACGCAGGTTTATGCTAGATGCACTCACACAAAAGTTAAGTATTGTAGCTGTCATAGAACTGAATATATTCGAAAATGGGTTTTAACTGGGTATGGGAGGTACCACGCCAACTTTTCCAATACCGCCAATTTTTGGTACAGCAATGCAGACTAATAATTAGTGAACTTTCACAAAAATTCAAGACTCTAGTTGCAACAGTATTCCGAATATGCTAATTTATAAAAAGCGAATAAATCCCCAATTTGTGTGGGAAGTGCCACGCCCACTGAAAATATCAACAATATATAAAGTTCGTCCCGACCGAACTTAACGCCGTTTTTACTTGTTTGTCTGGTCATGTGCCCGCCCCACCGTGCAGTGGTAAAAAGTTACTATGCCTCTGTACATTTGTCTGATTAACTATTTTTGCAATCAAATTACATGTTGTCCGATAGTCGTGGAGATCACAGGCTTGTTATACCCTACACCACTTCGTGGTCTAGGGTATTATAAGTTAGTTTCGCGCCAAATGTTTGTAACACCAAGAAATAATCGAGCTAGACCCACCTTTAAGTATACCGATCGGCTTAGAATCACCAGCTGAGTCGATTTAACGATGTCTGTCTGTCCGTCCGTCCGTCCGTCTGCTGTCCATCTAAGCTTGTTCGCACTCTACAGGTCGCAATTGTTGTCCGATTGTCATGAAACTTGCCAGAAGTTATTTTTTCTGGCCAAGGACCATCGGTATTGAATTTGGAGGAAATCGGTTTAGATTTAGATATATGTAGCCCCCATACAAATGTCGTTCTCGCTTTGACATTTTCCGCTCTAGAAACGACATATTATACCCGATTTTCTTTAAATTTGGTAGACCATCTTATAATCCAACTAGAAACATGTATGCAAAAATTGGGTAAGATCGGTTCAGATTTAGATATAGCCCCCATACAAATGTCGCTCCCGATTTGACATTTTCCGCTCTAGAAACCACATATTGTACCCGATTTTCTTTAAATTTGGCAGAACATCTTATAATCTAACTAGAAACATGTATGCAAAAATTGGGTAAGATCGGTTCAGATTTAGATATAGCCTCCATACAAATGTCGCTCCCGATTTGACATTTTCCGCTCTAGAAACGACATATTGTACCCGATTTTCTTTAAATTTTGCAGAATATCTTATAATCGAACTAGAAACACGTATGCAAAAATTGGGTAAGATCAGTTCAGATATAGATATAGCCCCCATACAAATGTCGCTCCCGATTTGACATTTTCCGCTCTAGAAACGACATATTGTACCCGATTTTCTTTAAATTTTGCAGAACATCTTATAATCCAACTAGAAACACGTATGCAAAAATTGGGTAAGATCGGTTCAGATTTAGATATAGCCCCCATACAAATGTCGCTCCCGATTTGACATTTTCCGCTCTAGAAACGACATATTATACCCGATTTTCTTTAAATTTGGTAGAGCATCTTATAATCCAACTAGAAACATGTATGCAAAAATTGGGTAAGATCGGTTCAGATTTAGATATAGCCCCCAGACAAATGTCGCTCCCGATTTGACATTTTCCGCTCTAGAAACCACATATTGTACCCGATTTTCTTTAAAATTGGCACAACATTTTATAATCGAACTAGAAACATGTATGCAAAAATTGGGTAAGATCGGTTCAGATTTAGATATAGCCCCCAGACAAATGTCGCTCCCGATTTGACATTTTCCGCTCTAGAAACCACATATTGTACCCGATTTTCTTTAAAATTGGCACAACATTTTATAATCGAACTAGAAAGACCTATGCTGAAAGTGGGTATGATCGGTTCAGATTTAGATATAGCCCCCTTACAAATGTCGCTCCCGATTTGACTTTTTCCGCTCTAAAATCCACATATTGTACCCGTTTTTCTTTAAAATTGGCACCACATCTTATAATCCAACTAAAAAACCTATGGTGAAAGTGGGTAAGATCGGTTCAGATTTAGATAAAGCCCTCATACAAATGTTGCTCCGGAATGTTTAACCGATTTTGACCAAATTTTACATATTATATTTCACTAATAAACAGACATGGTGAAAGCGGGTCACATCGTTCCTGGTTTTAATATACCCCCATACAAATGTCCTTTCCGATTTAACATTTTTTGTCAAACACATACATTTACAGGATGGAAAAATCCTTCCCGATTTCAATTTTTTACCGAATTGAATTGCAATGAGAATTGTTTGGGTGATGCCCATATGTCAATACTTTGGTATGACTTTGGTATACTACTATATAATTTGTATTTGTCTTTCGGACAATAGAATCAATTACCATATTATTTACCATATTCGTTAAATTTGACTAAAGATGAATTTAAAGCATATAAATTATATGAATATAATTTATATAATTTGTATGAACTACATAAAATTGCTCCCATGAAATACCTGGGTTTAGTAATCAAAGCGAGGTACATACGCAGGGAGTGGTGTAGGGTATTATATAGTCGGCCCCGCCCGACTTTAGCCTTTCCTTACTTGTTTTCACTAATAAAAGAAAAAGTTAATAAAATAAATGGTGGCTGGAATGAGAAAATAAATATCTTTAACAAGTGGATTAGTCACACAATTTAGTTGTATTGTTTTTTCTGTTCCCTCCCATCCAACACCCACCCTAAACTACACGTAAACATTACAAAGTAGTATCATTTGTTTATCAAATCGTAAATACTCCCATTGATTGGAATAGATTTCGTGACAATGCTAAATAAATGATTAATGCGCCAAATCTTAATCTTAATTGCAACAAAAACTGTTGTTAATAGACACGTGCCGAATGCAAGACGCCCGATTTACTCCAACGATATAATTATCCTCGTTGTCTGAAGAAATTTATTTAAACATTTGAAACGTTAAATCGATTAATGATTTCTTGGCCACGGTTAACCTCCCGCCACCAAATACATGTAGTGTGGTCATCGACATCGTCATCCTCATCCACATCACTGCTATCCCAAGTGCTATCAGCATTGTTCGCTTCATCAATTATGCAATTAGTTGCGAACACTCTCGCGCGCACACAAATACACCGAGAATTGAGTGCTTTTAAGAAGAATTTCAATTAACATTTATTGAACATTTTGTCTGATGGCATGTAGTCGGTTGGTGAAGTCGGTCGGTCGGTTGGTGGTGCTGCTGATGACCAAGCTCGATTGCAGGGATGGATCATTTCAGCTTATCGCGTTGTAGTCATCTAAACATTCGATATTGTACCTTTCTGGTGCTTCGCACAAAAAGGGACAGAAAGCAATTGAAAGCACTTCACTTTTATGACACAGCAATGGTATTAAATGATATATGTATGTATGTCACTACACCAGGGTATTATGTCTTTGCGCATTTGTTTGTAACATCCAAAAGGAAGAGATAGAATCATAGGTTATTATATCGATCCACTCAGAATCACTTTCTAGGTCGATTTAGTTTTGTACGTGTTTGAGGAATTCCATTAATTTTTCAAAAAATTAATATCAAATTTGTTTGTGAAAAAATTTCACTCTACAGAGTAGGGGGGTATATATGTATAATTTGAGAAACCCTAAGTATGTTTGGACCAAATCCGTTTCACGACTTTTTAAGCTGTTTGAACCATGACCGTCCATCTGTCTGCCTGGCAGATAACTTTCGAAGGGAGTTAAGGAATCTGTTCAAACTATGCACATAGGAATTTGTATCCCATACTTAGTTTATGTTCGAAGATGGGCGAAATTGACACGTCCTCTCTGTTACCTCTTACACAAACGGTCTATACTCTTATGATATTGAGCGTACAAAATATGGAGGAGTGACCGGAATAGTATAAAATTTGATCTTTGGTAATATAATATATAAATTATAATATATCTTAAATGGAAAATGGACGAAAAATGTATGTACCTCCCACATAATTGCCCTATCTCAAAAAATTTAATTATTTATAACTTTTATGATGGTGTCTGAAATCCATTATGACTTGAAATTTGGTCATGTATCTACCATTCTGTTATAAATGTGGAAGCTAAGTTCGTGTGCCACGAACCTACTAGTATCTCCCACAAAAAAATCCCTCAGTAAAATTTTGAACGGTTTTTGCGATTTAAGAATTTTTGCAAATATTTTGTATACCCTCCACTAGGGTATTATGTCTTTGTGCATTTGTTTCTAACACCCATAAGGAAGCGAGTTGGACCCATCGTTTATTATACAGATCGGATTAGAATCACTTTCTGAGACGATTTAGCAATGACCGTCTATCTATTGTTGTAATCAAAGTACAGGTTGCAATTATCGTCCGATCTTAATCAAAATTAGCAGAAGTAAGTTTTGTGGATCAAGGACGAACGCTATTTAATTTGAAGCAAATCGGTTCAGATTTAGATATAGTCCCCATACAAATGTCGCTCCCGATTTGACTTTTTCCGCTCTGGAAACCATAGATTTTAACGGGGTTTCTTCAAATTTGGCACAACACTTTATAATCAAACTAGAAACACCTATGGTTAAAGCGAGTAAGATCGGTTCAGATCTAGATATATCACCCATATAAATTTCGCTCCCGATTTGACTTTTTCTGCTCTAGAAACCACATATTTTATATTATAGCTCCATATTTTTTTATATATAGCTCCAATTCAAAGTTCGCTTCGCATTTGACTTTTTCCGCTCATATGTAATACCCATACAATAATCGTACCCAATATCACTTTTTTCCCCCGAATTCAGTAGTGATGGGGTAGAAAGTGGAGGGTATCATATAGTCAGCCTCGCCCGACTTTAGCCTTTCCTTACTTCTTTTGTATCAAAATATTGACAATTTTGTAGGAAACCAACCGGAAAAGTCAGATCATCCGATCAGACGAGCATTAAACGCATCTAAATTATGTCTTCTTTTCGAAAAATAAAATAAATTTGCACTTTCAGGAAGAAGAGAAAAAATTACAGCGAAATGTTGTTGCCTTTGTGGAAGCCAACGATTTAAAATGAACGTTGAAAGTCTAGTTTTTAGAAGCGTATAACTTCTAATGGAAGTAACACATTTGCAACACTCTTTTTACTGCTTTATTTGGAATTTTATAAGCAATCTTAAAATATATATAATTTGAGATCGGAAGGTTAAAAGTACGAATCCAATCTCGTCAAAAGTATGAAGATTTTTTCCTGTAACTCACATATCTCTTAAACTAGATATTAATATTTAAGTTGGAAAATAATGGTAAATGACGATGATGATGATGAATGTGGCAAAATATATTTTCAACTGGTGCATAGTTGTGTTTTTCGCAATCGTTTAAAAATTTGGTTTGGTCGAGGTTACCAATCTTGGAAGGTCACCCAGTAGCCCCCAAAGGGATTCAAAATTTTGCTAATCATCTGGAAAATACTTCTGCTCTGACCGTGTGAAAGTTCGTTCTAATGCCTCTTTCTGTGTAAAATTTACCGAATTAATTCCAAAAAATTGTTTTGGAACGATTTTGTCTCATATCTCATATCCCATATCAAAACATTTTCCTAAATTTGAAATTAGTTTTTGATAAATTTATGAGAAATGGTGAAGAAACACCCAAAAATATATCACATTAAAATTATTGCGAAATTGAAAAATTAGAAATTTGACTTTTTTCGCTCTAGAAAAACAGATTTTAACGGGGTTTCTTCAAATTTGGCACAACACCCAATAATCAAACTAGAAACACCTATGGTTAAAGCGAGTAAGATCGGTCCAGATCTAGATATATCCCCCATGTAAATTTCGCTCCCGATTTGACTTTTTCAGCTCTAGAAACCACATATTTTAACCGATTTTCTTCAAATTTGGCACAACACCTTATAATTCAACTTGAAATAGCTGAGGTGAAAGTGGATCGGTTCAGATTTGGATATAGCTCCCATACAAATTTTGCTCTCAATTTGACTTTTCCGCTCTAGAGACCACGTTGAGCCATCTTTTTTAAGTTTGACACAAAGCCTTTGGGTAAAAACACAAAGTTACTTTTGCTACGACGTCGTTTTCTTTTACTCAATATCTTTTACAGAAAAAAGTTATGAGTGGTTAAGTAATTCCCACTTTGTAAAATAAGCAATACTTTTACGTTACGTCTAATATATTATTTTACAATACCAAATTTCATCAAAATCGGAACACCTTCGTAAATTTCTCCTTGATTTAATATGGAATTCCTCTTTTCAGTTTTTATTTATTTTCACCTCAGTCATGTCTTCCATTTGCATCATATTATCCCCTATTCCTATTGCTATCCCCTTTATCATTTATCCTTAATGAATAATCCCTATGCCCCTAAATATTGTTTATTAATATTAGTTTTGATCTGATTTTGTACGAGTTAACTCCACCTCCTCTTTAAATAATTTCTGAACCAAAAGAAATGGTCAAATAAGATCCTGCCTAGACTTCATAATAATTGGTTTAAATGGCTAAAATAAGACTGAAAGTCACTGAAAGGATAAATAGTGGATGCAAAACCAAAAATTGTAAAAAGTGTCTTCAGAAAAACCCGCATAACTTTTTATCATATAAAGAATGCTAGGATTTTTTGGCATATGATTGCTGACTAAGTAGGGAATATTTGTGACAGAATTATTTCAGAAACCCTGATAGATAATGTTGAAATAAATGCAATTGCACCCGCGAATTTTGGATTTTTGCAACAATCGCAGCTTTTTTCGCTACTTACTACATGCATCTTACAAGCGACATTGGTTCTTAATACACATGCAAAACATCTGCCGGATCCATTGGATAGATCGCGAGAAAATTACAAAACAAAAATGTCATACATACAAAATCATTTTAGCTATATCTCCCGCGAAAATGAAAATTTTGCAAAAATATCCAATTTGTATTTTTTGTTTACCGTGCTCTACCGAAATACCCACACTTCGATTTTCCACAAAAACATGGACCAATTTTAACCCCAGTAACTTTGTTGTATAAGCTGGAGTGTAATTTTGCTATTTAAGCAAGAAAATTATTATTTACAACTTTGGTGTCGTCGGTGACTGAAATTTTCCGGCAAATTTTTTTGTAACATTTTAATCCTTATATGTCCTATTTGAAAGGACTCTTCTTGATTTTCTCGAAAAAATTGACCCATAAAGAGAAGAGTTAGAGGGTTAAGATATTTCACAAAAATTATCCCCATAAAATTCCACAATGTAGAATTCGCTCAGACATTAACTTACAACACGTTTTTCGTTTAGTATAATGCTCCCTTCTACCAAAAAATGAAAATTTTGACCCGCGATAAAAAGAAACTCAGACCAGTTGGACGATAAGTTTATTCTACAAAAATGATCTACTCAACAAGCCCTTTCAGAATTCTACACTCCACGAGAGTATTATGTCTTTGTGCATTTGTTTGTAACACCCAAAAGGAAACGAGATAGACCCATTGTTAATTATACCGATCGTCTTAGAATCACTTTCTGAGTCGATTTAGCAATCTCCGTCCGTCCGTCCATCTATTCTTGTAATCGCAATTGTAGACAGAACCAAATGACACTTTGCACAACGACGTTTTTCGGGATAAGGACGAACGCTATTTAATTTGAAGAAAATCGGTTCAGATTTAGATATAGCCCCCATACGAATTTCACTCCCGATTTGACTCTATTCACTCTAGATACCACATATTACAACAGATTTTCTTTAAAATTGGCAAAACGTCTTATATTGTAACTAGAAACACCTGTGGTAAAAATGTGTTAGATCGGTTCAGATTTATATATAGCTCCCATACAAATTTCTCTCCCGATTTGAATTTTTCCGCTCTAGAGACCACATAATGTATCAGATTGTCTTCAGATTTGGTAAAACATCTTATATTTCCACTAGAAACACCCGTGGTGAATATCGGTCAGATCGGTTCAGATTTATATATAGCTCCCATACAAATTTCGCTCCCGAATTGACTTTTTCCGCTCTAGAAACCTCATATTTTATCAGATTGTCTTTAGATTTGGTAAAACATCTTATATTCCCACTAGAAACTCCCATGGTGAATATCGGACAGATCGGTTCAGATTTATATATAGCTCCCATACAAATTTCGCTCCCGATTTTACTTTTTCCGCTCTAGAAACCACATAATGTATCAGATTATCTTCAGATTTGGTAAAACATCTTATCTTTCCACTAGAAACACCCATGGTGAATATCGGTCAGATCGGTTCAGATTCCCATATCGGTTCAGAGCTCCCATATAAATTTCGCTCCCGATTTGACCTTTTCCGCTCTAGAAACCACATATTGTATCAGATTGTCTTCAGATTTGGCAAAACATCTTATATTTAAACTAAGAACATCTATGGTGAAAATAGGTCAAATCGGTTCAGATTTAGATATAGCCCCCATACAAATGTCGTTCCCGATTTGACATTTTCCTCTGTAGAAACCACATATTGTACTCGATTTTCTTTAAATTTGGCACGACATCTTATAATCTTACTAGAAACACCTATGCAGAAATTGGGTAAGATCGGTTCAGATTTATATATAGCTCCCATACAAATTTCGCTCCCGATTTTACTTTTTCTGCTCTAGAAACCACATCTTGTACCCGATTTTCTTTAAATTTGGGACAACATCTTATAATCCAACTAGAAACACTATGCAGAAATTGGGTAAGATCGGTTCAGATTTAGATATATCCCCCATATAAATGTCGCTCCCGATTTGACTTTTGCCGCTTTAAAAGCCACATATTGTGCTCGATTGTCTTTAAATTTCGCACAACATCTTATAATCTAACTAAACCAAACTATGGTGAAAGTGGGTAAGATCGGTTCAGATTTCAATATAGCCCAAATTCAAATGTTGCTCCCATAAGTTTAACCGATTTTGGCCAAACTATACATTTTATATTTCACCTATTTCGTTCCAGGTTTCAATATATCCTCATACAAATGTCCTTTCCGATATAAAATTTTTTGCCAAACAAATACATACATTTACAGGATACAAAAAACCTTCCCGTTTTCACTTTTCCACCGAATTGAATTGTATTCGGATTGAAAGTGGAGTGTATCATAGAGTCGGCCCCGCCCGACTTTAGCCTTTCCTTACTGGTTATTACCTCAAATATGTTTTACGCATAGAACTGAGTAAGTCTTTGTACTAAATTTAAGTCAAAATGGCGAAGAGTAACTCTTCAGCAGTGTTAAATGGTCTCCCTCCAAAGATTTTCTATGGGGTTGATGATCTGTGGGCCAGTCATGGAATGTGTCCTTCGCTAATCCAAATTTAGTTTCGTTGCTGGTATCAATTCTTGCATTGTCTTGCATGAAAATCCACTTTCCATTAGGGTGGTCTCGTAAAAAATGTTATTATAATTATCTTGATGATGCTGAGGAAGCGTTCCCCACATCAAATTTAGAAAGCCAAAATAATTACACTCAAAAAGTACTAGAAAATTGAACTGCAACTTGGTGAAGATTATATCCATATGATTCCTACCAATCATTTAAAAAACGTCGTTCAATGATAATCTCCCACCTCTGGACGATGGTGGTGCCTAAGCGATGGCCAAGATTTAAATTAAACTATGACCAACAGCACCGCCATCGATTGGCAAGTGAGATGAACTCCAATTCCGCTATTATTCTTTCTCTCTTGTGCCTGCCTTTACATTCCATCAAGCTCAAGGACGGCGGATGTGAATAATGGACTGCGCATAGTACCCAGTCTATTGCAGGCAGCTGTGCGAACAAAAAATTAGAAAATGAAATAAATTCCATGGCGGGGCTTAAAAACAAAAGGCGAACAGAAATGTTCACTTATTTTTATTAAAAACTATTTAAAGAGTTTGTTTGGTTGATTGTTCTTGGCTGATGCTGCTCCTGCTGCCACGGCCACATTGTGTGGGGGTCTTGAGGATGGTAGGCTGTGGCATGCGGTTGTGCTGCGAACATATTCTCGTGGCATGACGGCAAGACCAGTGCGTCGTATTCAGAACTTTTAAATTCAACACAAAAGGATATGCTGCACAAGATAGGAGTTCTTGCTGTCACAGTGTTCGAGTGTGAGTGCGCCTGCGTGTGTATGTGTGCGTGTAGGAGAGATGGTTTTTAATGCTTTTACATCTACAGTCGTGCTTACACACATACATTCGTACCTACAGACATACATTACAATGATTGAAATGATGTGTTGGTTCACTAGCTTCCTTGTTCACTTCTCCATTCATTCTCCCTGCCGTATTCGGTGGCTTCTGTTTGCCCGGGGAAGGAGGTGGCGGTGTTTATGGTAGCTGTTGGTTGCTCGTTATATTTTGCATAATACATGGTATGATAAATGTTTTGGTATGTCCTTCTCGAGATGATGTAGTGCCACACGGTGGGATGAAATTCACCAAAATTCAAAAAAATCGGCCAAAAATCTAAAATGATCCAAATTAAAAATGAAATTATGCTCTCAAATGGAAAACTACCCAAATGAAACATCGTTGTTTTTGTAATTTTTCTTAATTATAGCTGGTTTTCCAAATGATTATTTTTACAGCAAGACAAAATTTTAGTTTTTACGGCATTGACACATGGTTTCGGTTTGGGGTAAAATAAGTGCAGCCAGATAATTATTGATTGGTAGCACTATATATAGAGTGCCCAAAATCGGTGGACAGGAATTTTTTACGGTTAAGTCGTTGGCACTTGTTTTTCTTCAATAGAAAATTACGCTTTTTGAAACACTCACTTTTGGTACTCCACATATGATGTAAAGTTTACGATTTATTCCTTTTTATAAAGTATTTCGTAAAAACATACGAATATTACAGAAGTATTAAATTTCCTCACATTGTGTATAACCCAAAGTGCCATATTTCATTAACATCAACGCTGTGTTGCAAAGCATATCGAAAATTTGATGCATTATACTCTGGTCGGACTTGACATTTTTGAAAGATAGAATTATTCAAAAATTGTTTATGTCCCAATACGCGAATGAACCAACTGATAGAGAACACTTTGGACAATCTAAGTAACTTTTTTTATTGGAAGCGGAACAAAAAAGGCGAAAAAGGTCTTTGAAAACAAAAATCTATTTAATGCATCTTGTAGTATGCGAAAGCATTATGAAAGAAATAAAATAAGTGAATTGAGTAAACCTAAAAAGATTGTAGGATTTTAATACGCAGAATCCGAATATGGTTTAAAAATTGTCTTATCAATTCGCAGCATGTTCGGTAATGTGAAACGGCGATATCTCAGGCACGGAATGATATGTTTAATTTTTAGCAACCTGTTTTATCCTTAAGATGGTGTGAATCATTTTCTAAACCAGACTTCTTACTAGTCACCCTAGAGGCAAAAATCAAGATTTTAAAAAATGATTTGAACTGGGATATTGTCCTGGCTCAAGACCATTTTGCATCTATATTTAATAGAATGCAAATTTATTTACAAATGGCATGGTGACATTTATTACTTGGCTGCAGACTACCACTATCATGATTTCCACCCTGTCTAAAGGTTTCATTCATTTAAAAAATTTCATGAACGCAAATTGTTATGCCGTCCTAACAAAATCAAACTTTCCGCTCTAAAACCATATACATATTTAACTCGATTTGCTTAAAGGTGGGCACAGTTCCTTATAATTCAACTAGAAACAACTATGGTGGAATTGGTTCAGATTTAGATATACATAGCTCCCATGCAAATTTAGTTCTCCATTTAACTTTTTGTTGTCTAGAGATCATATGTTGTCTCCAAATTTGCCACAAAGCCTTATATTTCAACTGGAAACATCTTTGGTAAAAGTGGGTCAGATCGGTTCAGCCTTAGATATAGGCCCCATAAAAATGTCGCTCCCGATTTGACTTTTCCGCTCTAGAAACTATATCAAAAGTGGTTATGAACCATTTTCTCGAAAATGACTTTTTAATACCAAACTATTTCCTGATGTGGCTGTCATCTGTCATATAAATTTGGAGAAGAAATTTTTTTCTAAAGCCATTTTTTAAATATTTCTGATTTGGCTATGGGAGTGTACGTTAGTTTCTGACTGCAAAAGTGGCTATGAACATAAAAATAAAGTAAATAAAATACTTCAAAAAAATGGAGGAGCATAAAACCGAAGGTTGTAGTTCTCTACAACGATTTTGTTGAAAACATTTTTCTAGATTTAGGGCATATCGTATCAAATTCCATCATTTCGCCCTTAATTGCATTTTGCTTCCCAAGTTATCAGGCTGAAATAGGATAAATGAAATAGGAACATGTGAAAAGTATCTTAAGAAAAACCCGCGTAACTTTTTATCATATGTTTTGGCATATTTTGGATTGCTACCAAAATCAAATATGCTGACATGGGGAATATTTGTGTCAGAAAAGTTTCAGAATCCTTGTTATAGAAGGGTAGACTATAAGCAAACAAAAACGTCATACATGAAAATAATTATAGCCATATTTTCCGCGAAAATGAAAATTTCCCAAAAATATTGTATTTTTGTTTACCATGCCCTACCGCAATATTCACTTTTTGTAAAAAAAAAATGGAAAAAGGGATCAAACATGCTTCCAATCTAACGGATGAAGCTGGAATCTTTAAATTCCCCGAAATGCGTTTTCTACACAAAATTGACAACATTCCATTAAAAACGTTAACGAGTTTACAATAAATCTTATTTATAAAGGGTGATTTTTTAAGAGCTTGATAACTTTTTAAAAAAAAAAAACGCATAAAATTTGCAAAATCTCATCGGTTCTTTATTTGAAACGTTAGATTGGTCCATGACATTTACTTTTTGAAGATAATTTCATTTAAATGTTGACCGCGGCTGCGTCTTAGGTGGTCCATCCGCTTAGTCCAATTTTGGCATTTCCACGTTTTTGAGTAACAGAGACCCAATTGGTGCGAACGGCGACGAATCGAAAATTGGTGGTCATCATTAACACTGGCCGATACAGCTGCGATATTTTCTTCAGTTCGCACTCTACGTAAGCGTGTTGGTGGTTTAATGTCCAACAATGTAAATTTGGTGCGAAATTTAGTCACAATAGCCCGAATAGCCGCTTCAGTGGGTCGATTAAACTGACCATAAAATGGAAGCGCGCAATGAACTTTCTTAACAGAGCACGCATTTTGATAATAAAATTCAATAATTTGCAAGCGTTGTTCGTTTGTAAGACGATTCATGATGAAATGTCAAAGCATACTGAGCATCTTTCTCTTTGACACCATGTCTGAAATCCCACGTGATCTGTCAAATACTAATGCATGAAAATCCTAACCTCAAAAAAATCACTCTTTATATTTGGACATTTATGGCTATGTACTTATTTCAGCATGCAGAAGAAGAACCATAAAACCGCGAATAATCGGAAATGCTCTTTATTTTAAACTGTAGAAGAATGATTAATAACACTGTCCAACAAATTAAGACTTTTTGAATGGAACAGAATAGCGACCCTATATTTCTGAAAGGGCATGTTGAGTAGATCGCTTTTGCAGAATAAACTTATAGTCCAACTGGTCTGAGTTTCTTTTTACAGTGAGTCAAAATTTTCATTTTTTGTTAAATGGAGCATTATACTAAATGAGAAAAGTGGCATAAGTTAATCTCTGAGATAATTCTTATTGTTAGAACTATTTTTGGAATCTTATGAGGATTATTTTTATGGAAGATTTTAACCCTCTAGGTCCTCTCTTCATGGATCAATTTGACCCTGTTTTCGTCCTTTCAACATGCTGTTGAGTAGATCGTCAAAAAGACTTAATTTGTTGCACAGTGTTATATACTGAATATTTTATATTTATTATTTAATATTTTTAATCATAGTCTGCAAGGAATTATAATTCCATTAACATTGACTAAAATAACTTATTTCATCAATATTGAAGAAGGTCAAAGAAAATCCACACTGGCTCAAAATCTTTGAAATTTCCCTATTATGAAAATATTTCCCCATATTTTATTGTTTTTAGAAAATCCGAAAATACCTGGACCGATCGGTTTTTACAAAACAAGAACCGTTTTTTTTTTAATTCGAGGTTTTCGAAAAACCCAAAAAACCCTCGACATTGCAGAAAATCAGTGTTTTTGATCACTCTACTCCTTATACAGCAAAATTACTAGGGATAAAATTGGTCCATGTTTTTTTTGAAGATCGATCTTTTTCGACAAAAAATGTGGGTTTTAGAACACGGTGAACTAAAAATAGAAATTGGATATTTTTGCAAAATTTTCATTTTCGCGGGAGATATTGCGAAAATGATTTGCATGAATAACATTTTTGTTTAATAATTTTTTCCCGATCTGTGGATCCGGTTAATTTTTTGCATGTGTATTAAGAGCCAATGTCGCTTGTAACATGTATGTAGTAAAGCTGCAATTGCATTTATTTCAACTTTCTCTATCTGGGTTTCTAAAACAATTCTGTCACAAATATTCCATATTTAGTCAGCAATTATATGCCACAAAAAAATTTTGGTGTTCTTTATATGATATTATTTTTTAAAGACATTTTGCACAATTTTAGTCTGTTCTGTTCTAAAAATGCTGTTGGACAGTGTTGGACTTAAAATGAAGGAGAAAATCAGTTTTTTCCAAAGAGCGTAATAGTACAAGTGGGGAAAACTCGCTTTTTGTATATTAACTTGCAGAACGGCGAGCTATTCCATTTGCTTCTGCAAAGTCCATTTGGTTTTGCTAAGAAATTCAAATATATTTCAAACATTTAGCAATCATATATGCATTTCGTTTTCGTGTACATTTGTGTGTGTATCCATTGCTTTTCTTATTTTAATTTTTTGCTTTAAAAGCTAACATGGCTTTAAAATCAACATTCGCTTTTATTCCTCAACGTTGCGCCAGTAATAACAGGCAAAGACCGAGGTTTCTTTTCTTGTACATTTTTGTTCTGTAAATTTGGCAAAACACATCGTGTATCATCTAGAAACATCTATGGTAAAAGTGGGCCACATCGTCTCAGGTTTTAATAGAACCCTCATACAAATGTCCGTCAAGCATTAACTTTTTTCTCTCAGACACATATCATTTCTGATTTTGATTTAATTTGAGAGAACACGTTATATTTCTGCTGGAAACATACTTTGTTAAAGATGGTCACATCGGTAACGATATAGTACCCGAACAAAAATCGTTCCCGCTTTCACTTTCTCCCCCCAATTCAGTTGTAATGGGCATCTCTTTCTTACGACTTTAGCCTTTCCTTACTTGCTATACTTTAGTTAAGTTCTTGTGATTCTGTACTAGAGATCTGAGCAAAAGCTGAGATCAGTGCAGAGAATCGTTTGGGAGAATCATTTTCTTAGAGAATCCGAGTATTTTGTTGAAAAGTCGCTGCGAAGTCACCTGATGAAGGTTTTCACCATGCCATTTGTAAATAAATGTGCTTTTTTATAAAGTATAGATGCAAAATGGTCTTGAGCCAGGGCAATTTTTCAAATATGACTTCGGAATTGGCCAACGGATTCACCCTAATATTAAAAAATTTAGTTTTTCGGGCATATTTGCGAATATATTGCTCGAAATGAAAATACTATTTCCTTGACATTTATTGTGCCTTATTATTTAAAACAAGTAAATACGGAGTTAAGTTCGGCCGGGCCTAACATTATATACCCTCCACCATGGAGGCTGCCGATTTTCGAAGAAGTGCAATAATATTACAGAAAAATATATATTTTTACCAAAACAAATACAAATATTGAAAAAATAATTTTGCAAATAAATATAATATTTTTTTTCGATTAAAAGAAAATATTCTTATAAAGGGTGATTTTTTAAGAGCTTGATAACTTTTTTTAAAAAAAAAACGCATAAAATTTGCAAAATCTCATCGGTTCTTTATTTGAAACGTTAGATTGGTCCATGACATTTACTTTTTGAAGATAATTTCATTTAAATGTTGACCGCGGCTGCGTCTTAGGTGGTCCATCCGCTTAGTCCAATTTTGGCATTTCCACGTTTTTGAGTAACAGAGACCCAATTGGTGCGAACGGCGACGAATCGAAAATTGGTGGTCATCATTAACACTGGCCGATACAGCTGCGATATTTTCTTCAGTTCGCACTCTACGTAAGCGTGTTGGTGGTTTAATGTCCAACAATGTAAATTTGGTGCGAAATTTAGTCACAATAGCCCGAATAGCCGCTTCAGTGGGTCGATTAAACTGACCATAAAATGGAAGCGCGAAATGAACTTTCTTAACAGAGCACGCATTTTGATAATAAAATTCAATAATTTGCAAGCGTTGTTCGTTTGTAAGACGATTCATGATGAAACGTCAAAGCATACTGAGCATCTTTCTCTTTGACACCATGTCTGAAATCCCACGTGATCTGTCAAATACTAATGCATGAAAATCCTAACCTCAAAAAAATCACTCTTTATTACTATTTTCAAAAAAGCTTCAAATACCATAAATATTTCCATTCCATTTAATTCCAAAAGTAAAAATTTTGAAAATCTGTTATCTCATTTAACTTCATGATTCAAACAATTTTTGCCGTAAAGTAGGAATTTGGAAAAATCGTTTTATTTCGCGTGTCTATGCCGTTAGAAGAATCTATACACCGAATTCCATGCTTCTAGCTGCGGCCATTTGGTTGGTACCATTTTTATCCCCTTTTTCCTATTTCACCCCCTTCAGAGTATGACTTTCTAAAGTCTCTTAATTTTACGTGTTGACTCAATTAGAGGGATGTACACAACAAATTTCACCATTCTAGTTGTTGTTGTTTAATTGGTACCATTTTTATCCCTCTGTCCCCATTGTATCCTTTGAAAGTACGAATTTGGAAAAAACCTTTTATTTTTCTTGTCTACGCAGTCAGAGGAATGTATATTCCGAATTTCATGAATCTAGCTGCTGTCACTTGGTTGGTACTATTTTCATCCCCTTTTTCCATTTTAACCCCAAAAAGTAAGAATTTTGAAAAATACGTTTATTTTACGAATCTACGCCGTCAGAGGAATATATACACCGAATTTCATTGTTTTAGGTGCAGTCGTTTGGTTGGTACCATTTTTATCCCTCTATTCCTATTTTACCCCTTAAAAGTACGAATTTGGAAAAAATACTTTTATATTATGTATCTACTCAATCAGAAGAATGTACACACCGTTTTTATACCCTCCACCTCCAGGATGGGGGTATATTCACTTTGTCATTCCGTTTGTAACACCTTGAAATATTCATCGGAGACCCCATAAAGTATATATATTCTGGGTCGTGGTAAAATTCTAAGACGATATAGCCATGTCCGTCTGTCTGTCTTTCTGTCTGTCTGTCTGTCTGTCTGTCTGTCTGTCTGTCTGTCTGTCTGTCTGTCTGTCTGTCTGTCTGTCTGTTGAAAGCACGATAGCGGCCGAACGAAATGAGCTAGGAGGTTCAAACTTTTCCTAAATGTGTCTTATGGTTGTAGATCGGTTGGGATTGAAAGTGGACGAAATCGGCCCAGAGGGAAAAATTTTTCCCTCACAAGGACTGAAAATACCCCTAATATTTAGAGTATTTCAGCATGTTTTTGAACATATTAGCTTGTATTTACTTGATATTTGCAATTCGCATTCCCTTTATAGCATTAAAGGGCACCATAGAGTGATTTTTATTTGTAGGGGGGCGAAATGGGACAAAAAGGGATAAAAATGGTACCTATCAAACGACAACAGATAGAAACATAGAAATTTGGCATGTACATTCCTCTAATAGAGTAGATACATAATATAAAAGTATTTTTTCTAAATTCGTACTTTTAAGGGGTTAAATGGGGATAGAGTGATAAAAATAGTACCAACCTAACGGCGCACCTAGAATAATGAAATTTGATATATACATTCCTCTGATTGCGTAGACACGTAAAATAAAAGAACTTTCCAAAATTCGTACTTTTTGGGGTACAAATGGAAAAAGGGGATAAAAATAGTACCTACCAAATGACAGCAGCTAGAATCATGAAATTCGGAGTAGACATTCCTCTGACTGCGTAGACACGAAAAATAAAACGTTTTCTCCAAATTCGTACTTTCAAAGGATACAATGGGAGCAGAGGGATAAAAATAGTACCAACTAAACGAATACAGCTAGAATGATGAAATTCAGTGTGTACATCCCTCTAATTGTGTAGATACGTAAAATAAGGAGATTTTAGATAGTCGTACTCTTGAGGGGGCAAAATTGTAAAAAGGGGATAAAAATGGTACCAACAAAATGGCCGCTGATAGAATCATGGAATGACTGCTTTTACGACAAAAAATGGTAGAATCATGAAGTTGTCTTATACTGCGTACGTGAGAGATAAGGTATTTTCAAAATTTATACTTTTGAAATTAAAATAGGATGGAAATACAACCAACCAAACGACTGTAGCTGAAAACACGCTCCCTTATATTTACTTTATGAATTTAATTATTATTTCCTTTATATATAGATAGTATACAAATATTGGTAGCCTTGGCTTATTAATTAAATTTTTTATTTTCATACAGTTAAAATTTGTTGCGGACATTCCTCTTGTAGCTTGGAAGCACCACAAAGAAAATAAAAGTTATAGCGGGCGAAATGGAACAAAAAGGGATAAAATATGGTACCAATGATGCGACAACAGCTAGAATAATGAAATTCGGTGCGTACATCGCTCTACTTGCATAAACACGTTAAATAGAGGGATTTTTCGAAATTCGTACTTTTAAGGGATATAATTAAAAAGAGGGATAAAAATGGGACCTACCAAACCGCTGAAGTTGAAATCATGAAATTCGGTGTATACATTTTGACTATGAATACTCGAAAAAGGGTTTTTTCGAAATTTGTACATTTGGGCGGAGAATGGGGCGAATGGGGATATCTTTAAAATTTATACTTTTCTTATCACTTTGTCTGTATTCTGATTTTCGATTTTAAACAGTGCGCATAAGTATACATTATAGTTTGAAATACATATTAAACAAATATATATAAATATAAATATATAAATTAAAAAGTAATACTGTGGAATGAACTCCGTGGTGGAGGGTATATAAGATTCGGCCCGGCCGAACTTAACGCCTTCTTACTTGTTCTAGCTGCTGTCGTTTGATAGGTACCATTGTCTTTTTGTCCCATTCCCCCCTACGTATAAAAATCGCTTTAAGGTGCACGTTTTTGTTATAAGGGGAATGCACACACCCAACAACAAGTAGTTACAAGCAGACATATTGAAAAAATATGCTTAAATACTCTAAAATATTTGGGGTTATTATGGGGTTTTTTCGGTCCTTGTAAGGGAAAAATGTTTACCTTTGGACCGATTTCGCCCAGTTTTTATCCCAACCGATGTACGACTATAAGACGCAGATCGTCTTGTACTTACATATTTTAGGTTAGCATTTAATTGAATGGAATGAGCTCTTTTATACATTTTTATATTTAAAACAACTCTAAAGCCAGCAGAAAGGAAGTCCATATTAAACCATATTGATAAATGGTTTAATCATCAAGTCATATATCATTTGATGTGTGAAATATTTGAAAGAATTTTCTGCAAGAATGTTTATAGTTCTTACCCAATAAAAAACCAAAGATCGATTTGGCGAGTTATTTGTGAGAACGTAAATTTTTGACAGAGGAAGGGAATACTTTTTAAGATATATTCTACCTTCTGACGGGGCAACATTTTTTCCAGAAAAAACACCAATATTGTGTTGTCTTTCCAAATATGTTAATTTCAACTTGGCACTTGGCATCGGCTATCTACATTCGAGGTGATTGGGGCGGTTGAGATACAAATTTTACACACTCTATTTTATGTTATATGATTTTGGAATTTTGGCCTCTGTTAACACACTGTGTCCACAGCGCTACCACATTTACTCGAATGCTTACGCAGTTTGTCCATGTGGACTCACATACTCGTAGATTTGGCTCAATGCAAATGTAAACAAATGAATCCTTTTCAATACATTGCCTCCACCATCGAAGCTGTTCAATTTCGCTTACATTCCACTCTGGTGCAACTGCTCAACAGCAGCGTCCGTGTGGCAGGCGGCTGGCGGCAGCCGACAGGCGTATCACAATGATGCGGCTGCTACTGATTGTGATTACTCTGGTATTGTTGCAATACGCCTATTTTCCATTGAAATGAAATAAATCTCTACACTGTAGAGAACATGCATATGCGGAATTTGCATCTTCCTCCGTAGGATCTCGGTATCTGCTTTTTTGCGATGATGTTTTTATGGCTTACACTAGTATGCCACCGTATTGTACTTGACTTGTTGGGCCAAAGACATTGGTTTGTGAGTCTGCGTTGCAACAGATGGGAAAATATAAAATTTAGTATTTGAAAGAGGTATTGACATATTTTATGGTATATAAATGCTCGTTCGGCCGTTGCGTAATCTGAAGAGAACCAGTCTTCGGTTCTCTTGTTTAAGAAACGTGGCTCGCGAATGAGTCACGTTTTTCGAAATCCGTACTCTTAAATGGTAAAATGGGGCAAAAAGGGATAAATATGAAACCTTCGGTCTGGCAAAAATGAAGTCGTTAGAAACATGTAATTGGGCGTGTACCTCCCCCTTACCGCGTAGAACGTAAATTAAAGGGAAATTTCGAAATTTGTACTTTTGAAAAAAAAACGTGACAAAAAGGGATACAAATATACCAATTAAAGTATTGCAGGTAAAGTTGTGAATTTTGGTGTCTACATTCCACTAACCGCATAGACGTGCAAAAGAAATTGATTTTACGAAATTTTTACTTTTAAGAGGGGAGTTGGAAAAGGGGATGAAAATAGTACCTAGCAAATTATTTCAAGTAAAGTTGTGATATTTGTTGTCTACATTCCAAAATTCACTCAGACGCCTAAAATAAATCGATTATCGAAATTTGTAAATGGTACAAACCCAAGTTTTGCTGCTAAATTTGTGATATTTGTTGTCTACATTCCACTAACCACACCGGCGGGCAAAATAAATCGATTTTTCGGCTTTGTACGGGACAAAAAGGGATACCAATGGTACGAACTAAACTATCGCAGCTAGAATCGTGATATTTTGTGTCTACATTCTTGGACCACATATACATGGGTTTTCTAAATTTTTATTCCCTCCACCACCAGGATCGGGGTATATTAACTTTGTCATTCCGTTTGTAACACCTTGAAATATCGACCTGAGACCCTATAAAGTGTATATATAGTCGTAGATCGGTTGGCATTGAAACTGGGTGCAAACGGCCCAAAGGGAAACATTTTTTCCTAAAAACTATAATAAAAACGTGCACCATAAGTGATTTTTAATCGTATGTGATGAAATGGGGCAAAAATGGATACAAATGCTACATTTCAAACGAAATTCGGTGTGTAGATTCCTCTAATTGAGTAGATACATAATATAAAAGTATTTTTTTTTTCAAATTCATACTTTTAAGTGGTAAAATGGGAATAGAGGGATAGAAATGGTATCAACCAAACTCCTGCGCCTAAAATAATGAAATTCGATACATACCTTCCTCTGATTGTGTAGGCAGGTAAAATAAACCAATTTTTCGAAATTCCTTCTTTTTGGGGTTAAAATGAAAAAGGGGATAAAAATAGTACCAACCAACATTCCTCTGACTGTTTAGACACGAAAAATAAAAGGTTTCTTCCAAATTCGTACTTCCAAGGGATACAATGGGTACGGAGGGATAAAAATAGTACCAACTAAACGTCTTACTAGAATGATGAAATTCGGTGTGTACATCCCTCTAATTGCGTAGACACGTAAAATGAGGAGATTTTAGAAAGTCGTACTCTTAAGGGAGTAAAATAGGAAATAGGGGATAAAAATGGTAATTTGGTGTATATATTCCTCTGACTGCATAGACAAGCAAAATAAAAAGATTTTTCCAAATTCGTACTTTGTACTCTTACGGCAAAAGTTGCTTGAATCACTATGTACGTGAGATAATGGATTTTCTTTTGGAATTAAAATAGAATGGAAATACAACCAACTGTAGCACACACTATCTACCAATATTTATGGTATTTAAGCCTTTTGAAAACATAAATATAAGAATATTTATTTTTTGAATTGACTTGAAGAATTATTTCGATGTGTAAACGTATTGGTAGCCTTGCCTTAGAAGCACGGTTTGAAATAATAAAAAAATTGTATTTATTTATAAAATTATTATTTCAATATTTGTTTCAATAAATGTTTTGCTTTGGCTATATGAAAAAATTGATATTTTCCTGTAATATTACTGTACTTCTACGAAAGTGGACAGCCTCTGTGAAATGCAAAACAGAGGCTGTATAAATATTTTTTAATGCCGTTTTTACTTGCTATTTCTTAGAAAAAAAGGGGATTAAAGTGGTACCAACTAAAGTATTATTGCTAGAATCGAGAAATTCGGTGTGTATATTCCTCTAGACGCACAACTTAGTGCAAAATTTCGAAATTGTTACTTTCAAAGGACGTAACTTGGTCATGTTTCACCCGAGAGTGAAATGGTCTTCGGTCTATCTTTCGGCCCTTGCTGTGGTTGGAAATAAAAATCTTGATATGGAGTACAGAGTACAGAGGGTATCATATAGTCGCCCAGATTTTAGCCTTTCCTTTCTCTCTGTTTTTGAATATTCGTTGAGACTTAAATTTGCAGCTCTATAAGTTATTAATCTGCCAATTTGCAACATCACCCTCATTGCTGGCAAATGGACTTGATTCATTGCCAGCTGCTGTTATAAATGTGTCGAAAAGAATCCCATATAATCACTGTACGGCACTTTTAAATCGTTCAAAGCTTCGGGGAATTCCTGACGAAGCAAATGTGCAATAAACTACATTCGTTAAGAAAGACAACAGATGTACATACATTAACAAGCACGGCAGTAGGGTTCTGACGAATGTTCGTTCCCATTGGCGAATGCCAACTATTCAATTCATTTTAAACATTCGAATTCGCAGTCCTTTAATTTTCGCTTTCACATTCCCACTAACTGACGAATTCCCATTAATCACAAAGTACTTCACATTTTCATGGCGTTGGAATGACTCTTTTATTCGCCACAACTACTCTCGTTACATCCCCAAAACCGGAAGAGAAACAAACGAAACAAGTGGAGCCGAACAGCGCCTGCAATAACAAAAAATATAAAAAAAACCCGTATCTTCTTAACGAACTTTCTAGCAGTACGTGCAGCTGCAACAATCAGTTGCATACATTTTGCAATTGTTTTCCCACGAAGTTTTGCGCTTGGCCTTCATACCAAGTTCTTACCAAGAATCAGTATCGCTGTTTTTGTTATTAACTCGAAGCCTTTTGTTTGTCTGTTTATTTTCGTTTAAGTGGAAACGGCGAATGGCTCATGCCAACAAGCCAACAAGCCAAGCGTAGTCATAAAGTCGCAGTCGTTTCGTTCAACAGGATGCCGACAAATTTTGCTCATTTCAATACATGCAAGAGTCTTTTTTCATCGCTGGATCAAGGCAACAAGGATGTGCAACATGAAGGCGAAGCGGTCGTAAGACGAAATAAATAATTTTTTATACGATTTAAAATGCATAAACGTACGCTGGGAATGGGAATTGAGTTTGTCAACCGTAAGAAATCAATAAAACAAATAAATATGCAATGCGTAAATTGCTCACAAAGTATATAAGAAGACACGGATGAATGACTCAACTTTGTTCTTATTCATATTTTTTCTACAGGACCAGCATATGATTTGCTGTGCTGAACATGCTTTCATTAAGTGAAATGTTAAAACAAGAATATAACGAATACTTTTACAACTTTTATATCACTCATACGTACGGTGAACATTTGTTCCTTGACGAAATGTAACAGGTTTGAATCAGCAGTAGTCTAACCGACAAAACAAACATAAGAGTTAGACCCAATTTTATACAGTCTACCATTTTGTCTTTCCATTTGCAATACCATAAAATATCCATAAGAAAGCCCAAATAATTTATTTGGGCCTTTTGACGCAAAGTTTGGGCTTTATGACATTTTCAGAAACCCATTCGGCCGGGATTAAAGATTATCTCATATGTGGTATATCCAAAGCCGGCTACAAGTTGTAAAAGATTCTCGCGTTGTTGGCCATCGGCCGGGATTAACAATTTTCTTTTATGGAGTATGTTCAAAAGCGGCTACGCAAAGTAAAAGTTTTGTGACTTTTTTCAAAATATTTTGCAAGATTTTGGATTAATAAAGGATTAAAAAAATCGTTGGTTTCAATTTCTTTCGACAGTTGCTCTCCATAGTAGTTTTCTAAATATTTTATGTGTTCAAATGCTGTGTAATCTTCTTCTGAAAATGTCTTCAATGCTTCCTTATAGGAAGATATTTTATTAGGATCTTCTGTGATGATACTTATATCTTCTTCGGAACGGCTTATATTCTGGTCTTCAACAAATTGTACCTCTATATTATCAGATTCCGTTAAAAGGTTTTCATCGATGTTAACAAATTCAGAACCTTCTAAATTCTGCGATGCAGCAGAATGTCTGATAAATATTGCCAGAGTCGATAAAGGGATATCATCGTCCCATTCTGATTCGGAAGAAATAGTCTCTTCTATAAACCCTGCTTTACGGAAACAGTTTTTAATAGTTTCTGGCGTTAATTTGTTCCATGATTCTGTAATGAATCACAATGCATCGAGAACGTTAATGCTTTTTACCAAATCTCTTGTGGAGTTATTCGCTTGTTTGGCAATAACTGTTGTATTATTGAACCTCTGTAATGAGTCTTAAAGTTTTGTATAATACCTTGATCTAAAGTTCAACAAACTGCAGTTGTGTTTGGAGGCAAACAAATAATTTTTACATTTTTCAGTTTAATATCTTCTGGATGGAAAGTCACATTATCCAAAACAATATAATATTTCTCTTTTGAATGACCATCTTTCTGTCTAATTGTTTTAGCCATTCAGTCATGATATCTCGAGTCATCCAAGCCTTTTTATTGGATTTGCTAATGGCTGGCAGGTATTTGATGGCAACACTTTTGAAAGCCCGTGGGCGGGCCGCTTTCCCAATCACTAATACTGTTTCTTTTTCTCCAGCCATATTGACATAAAATAAAATTGCAAGGCTCTCTTTAGACATTTTACCACCGAACATTTATCTGATTTTAAAGCCATAGTTTTAACACGAAAAAAAAGACCGCTGTCATCTGCGTTATAAATGTCCTCAGGCTTATACCCGGATAACATAGAGCGAATTTTCTCCAAGAATTCGGTAATATATTCTTGATTTACACTTGATGTGCATTTAAAATGTATGGAATGTCTCTTACGCCACTTTTGCAGCCATCCATCATAGGCAGAGAAGTCATAATAACCACACTTTTCCGCTACCTCTTTTGCCTTTGCTTTTACTATTGGTCCACATATGGGAATATTCTGGCTTCGGGCATTTGAAAACCATTCGAAACACTTCTGGTCTATGAGGGATCCTTATGGTTTCAAAAAGTTCTTCTTCTGATTTACATTTATTATTCCAGATTGTCATTGTGATCGAATTGATTCCCTTTTCTTCGAAATTTCCAATATTGAAACTTAAATGAAATCGGATTCATTTTACCAACATTATCATTTCATTCTTCGCTATTTCCCGTACTGACAATTTTTTTTCTAAAACGTTTATGATTTCAATTTCCTCTTTTATAAATAAAACTTTTCTCTTTGACGGCATCTTGAACGTTTACTTTGTCATCAAATTTGTACGAACCAAATGTCACTTCTTATCAATGAAATCTAGAAAGGGGAATCCTAACATTTCTGCTGTTTATATTTTGGTCATCCCTGTTTTGGTTTCTTTGACCAACTCTGTATTACATACGTTGCACAAGTTGTGAGGGTAGCGTAATGCGTCTTTTATATTAAGTTGGCAATTTTTGATGAATTATTTTACGACATGTAGTTTTTTCAAGTTTAAGTCAACCACGAAGATATTTTAATATAATAAAAGCCTCTAAACACAGTTATTTAAAATTTTTTTCTTAGAACAAGTGTCCGCTTATTAGAGATTTTCTGTTAAAAATGAGGACATTTTGTGTCCGCGACCGGCCATGGGAGCGTCCGCTTATTGGAATGTATTTCTTTAGAATGGGCCTTTGAAAACAAAATTTGTCCGCTCAAGGGAGATGTCTGCTCATGGCAGCTGTCCGCAAGCAGAGCTTTCACTGTATATCCAAAGGGGGTTGTTTGAGCCTTTCCTTCAAAAATATAAAAAATTAAAAAAAGTGTGTGCGACCACCTTCAAGGTTGCAGATAGAGGGTAGGTACGTTCTGAGAAAATATTGGGGCTGAAAAAATATTGGGGGTTAGTCTTACATTTGACTCCACTAGGGGCTTTCTTGAGGCAGTTAGAGTGGTGGGAGAAAATTTTATAAAAATTAGTTTTTGTATCGGAGTCCCATTAAGGCGTAGGGATAGGTGGTATGTTTGTTCGGAAATTCTGGGGAGGGAAAATTAGTGGAAGTCAGTTTATCATTTAACTACTATGGGGATTACTCCGAGGCAGTTTTGGGCCTTTTTGCCCCTATTCCCTCTCGTTTGACAACGATGAGGACCCTCGTACACTCTTCCAACCACCCCCATATTTGGCTAATTCATTTTTTTCCGAACCACACAAAATAGGGGCATATCCAAATCGAACTCCTAAAATTCCCATACAACACTATCCCACCCCTAGTGTGCACTCATGAAACATTTTTTCTATTTTTTTTTCCAAAAATACGTATAAAATATTTTTATGGGAAGAATACATACAAAAACTTTCAAAATATCATCAAAAATCGTATGGCTTGACATGGAATGACTCACCAGTTCTATATTTTAAAAGTACTTTCAAACATGGTGTAGAGAATTAAAATCTGTCAAGTATTACAGTTGCATGGAACGAGCACACCTTTTTGAAACAATCAAAGTATACTTGATCATAACTCTTATTTTTTTCGAAATATGTTTAAACTATTTTTAAAAGAAGAATAATTACACAAACTTACTAGACAGACCAAGTTGGTGATGTACAAGATCGAAACGTTTGGGGTGGACTGAAGTCAATTTTCAGAGTCTTCTGCAGAGAGTTTTCATTGTTAACAAAAATTTACGTTGTCTATAATAAGTGCTGACTATTACTTTCTAAAAAAGTCCAAATCGTCCAAATTGATTTGATTTGAATGGTGAAAATTCTGAATATTTGCACATCCAAGGTGGCAACCTTCGGGGTTCACTAGTAGAAACCCTATTGAGGGTAGAGGCCCAAAATTCTCCAAGTAAACTCTTCAATGCTTGAAATATTATGAAGCGTGATTAATCGGAGCATAGCATAACATAATTACATCCTAAATAAATAGATTTCCAACCACTGTGAATTTGAAATACAAAATAATGAGAGTTAGAACGAATCTTATATACCCTCCACCGCGAAGTACATTCCGCAGTATTTCGGGCAGATTAGAGGCTGTCGACTTCACATAGAAATTCTCTACCATATTAGGTAAATTGTGATACACAGTTTGCACAGTTTTAAATAAATTGTATCTAACTACGGATCAAATGTCTGTACCATTTTCATACGAAAAGTGCTAATACTGAAAAATCATTATGTTTCTCGTCCACAGTGGTATTTGGAAAAATCATCTTTTTGTAAGTCTACGCAGTCAGACGATTGTAAACACTGAATTTCATGATTCTAGCTACATTCGCTTTTATCCCACATTGATCCTAAAGGTACGGATGTCTAAAGATAAAGAAATGTACCATTTTTATCGCCTTTCGCTCCAATTTTCATTTCGAAAAATGTGTTTATGTATCGCGGTTACAAATTCAAATGAATGCATACACCGAATTTCATGATTTCAATTTCAGCGCTTTTCCAATTGTATCCCCAAAAAGTACGAGTTTTGAAAAATCCCACTACTTTACGTAGCTACGCAATTAGAGGGATGTACATTCCAATAGTCTAAATATTAGGGGGTATTTTCAGCCCTTGTTAGTGACAATTTTTTACCCTCTGGGCCGATTTCGCCCACTTTCAATCCCAACCGATCTGCAACCTATCTTATTTCGTTTGAAAGATATCGTGCTTTTAACAGACAGACAGATAGACGGACATGGCTAGATCGTCTTAGAATATTTTTAGGACCCAGAATATACGGAATGACAATACTTACGTGGAAGGTATAAAAACGTTATTACAGTCGAAATTAAAAAAAAATATTATAGAAATAATTAAAACAAGTTTATGCTGGTTTCAAAAAAGGGATCCGATTGAAATTAATGATTGGTTTGTTTATGGAAAAAATCGATTTATTTCTAAAAATCCAATATACTTTAAAGAATAATTTAAGCTTAACGATATTTAAATTATTTTTTGTTTATAAAAAATAATGTAGCTGTTGTGAAGACGAGACAAAGATTCGGTAGTTAACCCCTCAAAGGCGAAATAAATAAAATTGTCAAAATTTAAACGGAGCGAGTTTTCGTTTATAAATACTGTGCTGTACTAAACACGAATCTGACCTAATAAATTGTAGCACTGTCTGAGACATGTTGGTCGAATGACCCACACAATCCAGGTGCCTGGAAATCAGTAAGATTTTGCCGATAAAATTATATCATAGGTCAAGGTCTTAAATTTCGTAAGTAACAAACCTCACTCCTAGCGTAGTGAATGTATGTAAATAAAGAGTGATTTTTTTGAGGTTAGGATTTTCATGCATTAGTATTTGACAGATCACGTGGGATTTCAGACATGGTGTCAAAGAGAAAGATGCTCAGTATGCTTTGACATTTCATCATGAATAGACTTACTAACGAGCAACGCTTGCAAATCATTGAATTTTATTATCAAAATGCGTGCTCTGTTAAGAAAGTTCAGAAAGAAAGAAATTGTGTTCAGCGACGAAGCTCATTTTTGGCTCAATGGGTACGTAAATAGGCAGAATTGTCGATTTTGGAGTGAATATCAGCCAGAAGCATTGCAAGAGCTACCAATGCATCCAGAAAAAGTCACAGTTTGGTGCGGTTTATGGGCTGGTGGCATCATTGGACCGTACTTCTTCAAAGATGATGCGAATCGTAACGTAACTGTGAATGGTGAGCGCTACCGTGAGATGATATCCAACTTTTTTTTGCCCAAAATGGAAGAACTGAACTTGGTTGACATGTGGTTTCAACAAGATGGCGCTACATGCCACACAGCTCGCGATTCTATGGCCATTTTGAGGGAAAACTTCGGAGAACAATTCATCTCAAGAAATGGACCGGTAAGTTGGCCACCAAGATCATGCGATTTGACGCCTTTAGACTATTTTTTGTGGGGCTACGTCAAGTCTAAAGTCTACAGAAATAATCCAGCAACTATTCCAGCTTTGGAAGACAACATTTCCGAAGAAATTCGGGCTATTCCGGCCGAAATGCTCGAAAAAGTTGCCCAAAATTGGACTTTCCGAATGGACCACCTAAGACGCAGCCGCGGTCAACATTTAAATGAAATTATCTTCAAAAAGTAAATGTCATGGACCAATCTAACGTTTCAAATAAAGAACCGATGAGATTTTGCAAATTGTATGCGTTTTTTTAAAAAAAAAAGTTATCAAGCTCTTAAAAAATCACCCTTTATTTTAAAATTAATAATTTTGTCAACATTTACATTGCCACAGAAATGGGCTCTAATTAATGTTATTAAATCAAACTTTAATCCTTTTCAGAGCAGAGGCTAATGTGAATTCATCATCTGCCAGCAGCATGTTCATGCGAAAGGAAGAACAGAGTCTTTGCAGAGTTCACATTTTTTAAAATTATAAAATCTTTATTCTTGCTAATTTTGTTTATTAAATTTGCGAATTTATTTTTTTCACCAGTTGAGTGTGTACGAAAAAATTTAAGAAAAAAGTTATTGCAAATTTTGTAACATGAATATTTTGCAGAAGGACCATCCACGAGGAGGAGTTGAATAAAAGTTTTTTCTGTCTCTCTCTCGTTGATATTTCAACATCAAACTTTCTTTGGGAACAGATAAGAAAACAAGTTTCGGTGATATGTTTGGAAATGAAAGAATAACAAAAGGAAATGGAATAATGATGTTGTGGACTTCAAAGTTGAATTTAAGGTAGTTACTTCGTGAATTTATCCGCATTAAATTTAAATAAAACTTTAATTTGGTGAGTGAATTGTCTTCACGTTAAGCCTGATAAGAGAGTGTGTTGATGTGTGGTAATATATTACATTCGCTGGATTTCATTTCGTTGTATTCTACGCCACAAAAGGCGTCTATATTAAAGTTGTCGTTGTGTTTGTGTTACCTACATTAAAACATGAACCGGAGTGGTTCGGTTTCACTGGAAGTGTTCCTAGCTGAAATGCAAATTTATGAATAGAATTATCTATGTCTGGTTTCTAGAGCGGCAGTAAGTCGAATATCATAAAAATATTTTATTGCAGATTTTCGTTTCAGTATTGGTCTGAACGTTTTGGAAAAAACAAAAACAAAATACTAACAACTTGAAATATAATTGTGAGACTTTATAAAGTATATATCTTATATTATAATATATGTATTCAAAATAAAAATTGATGTATTTTGGCTTTTTAAACTCGAAAACGATATTAATTTGTTATGGATATTTTGTCTAAAATTCCAATCTTCGTCAAAGGTACATTTAATTGTATACCCTCATTATACTCTACAAGATTTCGTGGAATAGGGTATTATAAGTTAGTTTTCCGCCAAATGTTTGTAACACCCAGCTAGAGCTAGACCGATAAGTATACCGATCGGCTTAGAATCACCAGCTAAATCGATTTAACAATGTCTGTTCACACTCTACGGGTCGCAATTGTTGTCCGATTGCCATTAAATTTGGCATTGCATTTGGAGGAAATCGGTTCGGATTTAGATATACAAATATTCCTCCAAATTACCATATTACTACTCTAGAATACACATTTAACATTGGATTTTAATAAAATATTCAAGATCATGTTATATTTGAACTGGAAACAGCTAACGTAAAAGTGGGCTACATTGGTCCATGTTTTGATATAGCCCCCATAAAAGTATACCTCTGATTTACACTATTATTGATCTAAATTGCACATTTGACATCGGATTATGTTACATTTCCCACATTATGTTACATTTCAACTAGAAACACCTACTATGAAAGTCAACCGTATAGGTCCATGTTTTGGTATAACCCCCATAAAAATGGGCCCTCACTTTATACTATTACTGCTCTAGAACCCACATCTTACATCGGATCTTGATAATATTTTGCAGATTATTTTATACTAGCAGTACCCGCTGCTTCGCACGCGAAAAAGCAAGTTATTCGTTAATTTTATCCGTCTCTGTTTTTGGATAGTATTTATATAATTTTCTTTTGGTGGATATAGATAAATCTAAAATAGTAATTTGGAAACTTCCTATCAGCCAGCAATCACACACAGTCAAAGGAATGTGCTTGTCGATATGCACTATTTTAGCTGAACTACTTCGTATGTATAGTTTTCTACTTAGTTTTGAACAAAAAATTACAACCATTTATATCCTCGATCTCATGTTTCTAGATTCAGCCAGCCAGTTTATAACTTTTTGCACCTCTTTCCCAAAAAGTACACATTTTGAGAAATCACTATAGGTAACATGTGTTTTTGCTCCCCTAAAAATATGTACTTTATTTGGTAACACAGGATTGTACAGCATTTTTATCCCTTTTCGTCCCGCGCACCCCTTAGAAGTACAAATTTCGAAAAATCAAACTACTGCGCTGCTGTATGATCAGTGGAATTTACACACTAAATTTCACGATTCTAGCTGTAATAGTAAAATTGGTAAAAGTTTTATCCCTTTTTGTCCCGCTCGCCACTTAAAACTACAATTTTGGAGAAATCCAATTTTACTTCGTTTCTATATGGTCAGAGGAATTTACATACCAAATTACACGTTTCTAGCTGTAATACTTTAGTTGGTACCATTTTTATCCCTTTTTGTCCCGCTCGTCCCTTAAAAGTACAAATTTCGAAAAATCCAATTTTACTTCGTTTCTATATGGTCAGAGGAATTTACATACCAAATTTCACGTTTCTAGCTGTAATACTTTAGTTGGTACTACTTTTATCCCTTTTTGTCCCTTTAAAAGTACAAATTTCGAAAAATCCAATTTTACTTCGTTTCTATATGGTCAGAGGATTTGACATACCAAATTTCACGTTTCTAGCTGTAATACTTTAGTTGGTACCATTTTTATCCCCTTTTGTCCCGCTCGTCCCTTAAAAGTACAAATTTCGAAAAATCCAATATTACTTCGTTTCTATATGGTCAGAGGAATTTACATACCAAATTTCACGTTTCTAGCTGTAATACTTTAGTTGGTACCATTTTTATCGCTTTTTGTCCCTTTAAAAGTACAAATTTCGAAAAATCCAATTTTACTTCGTTTCTATATGGCCAGAGGAATTTACATACCAAATTTCACGTTTCTAGCTGTAATACTTTAGTTGGTACTATTTTTATCCCTTTTTGTCCCGCTCGTCCCTTAAAAGTACAAATTTCGAAAAATCCAATTTTACTTCGTTTCTATATGGTCAGAGGAATTTACATACACGTTTCTAGCTGTAATACTTTAGTTGGTACCATTTTTATCCCTTTAAAAGTACAAATTTCGAAAAATCCAATTTTACTTCGTTTCTATATGGTCAGAGGAATTTACATAGCAAATTTCACGTTTCTAGCTGTAATACTTTAGTTGGTACCATTTTTATCCCTTTTTGTCCCTTAAAAGTGCAAATTTAGAAAAATCCAATTTTACATCGTTTCTATATGGTCAGAGGAATTTACATACCAAATTTCACGTTTCTAGCTGTAATACTTTAGTTGGTACCATTTTTATCCCTTTTTGTCCCGCTCGTCCTTAAAAGTACAAATTTCGAAAAATCCAATTTTACTTCGTTACTATATGGTCAGAGGAATTTAAATACCAAATTTCACGCTTCTAGCTGTAATACTTTAGTTGGTACCATTTTTTATCCCTTTTTGTCCCGCTCGTCCCTTAAAAGTACAAATTTCGAAAAATTCCTATTTGTAGCTCGTCTGCATGGTCATTGCAAGGAACTCACCGAATTTCATGTTTATAGCTACTGCCGTTTAGTCAGGACGAAGGTTCGATGTTTATCCCTTTTTGGGCCATTTTATCCCCTAAAAGTACGAATTTCGTAAAACCCTTTCTTAGTCGACGTCTACGTCATATTTGGGAACTACCCTGAAAATTTCATGACCCTGGCTTCAGCCGTTTGGTCTGGGGGGTGGTCAATGATAAGTCAGTCAGTCAGTCAGTCAGTCAGTAACGCAACTCTTTTATATATATAGATTTCAACTATAATATCTATTTTGAAATTAATCTATATGGATCCACTTTTTAATGTAGCGCCTTTACGAATGGGCCCCCATTTTTTAATATTACCGCTCTAGAACCCCCATTTTACATCAGATGTTGATCAAAATTTGCAGGAAATATTCTATTTCAACTAGTAATACCTACTATGAAAGTCAAATATATGGGTCCATATTTTTGTACAAATGAGCCCCCATTTTACACTACTACCGCTCCAGAACCTATATCTTACATCGGATCTTTATAAAATTTTGCATATCATGACTCATTTCCACTAGGAATACAAAAATGGAACTATATAGGCCCATGTTATGGCATAACCCCCAAGTATTGTTATAGGACCCTACAAATGTCCGTCCCATTTATCCTATTGTCGGTGTAAAATCTGCATTTGTCATCGGATCTTGGACATGTTATATTTACTCTCGGAATGCCTACCGGAAAATTGGACCATAGGATCAATGTGTATCAATTACAACTTCCCCACCAATGTTCAATATTATCTCCCTTAATCCTTCATATTACATCGGATCTGGATCAAAAGAAAGTACACATTTTGAAAAATCACTATAGGTAACATTTGTTTTTGCTTCCCATAAAAACATGTACTTTATTTGGTATCACGTTTATGAATTTTCGTCCAGAATCCACCTTATAAGTACAATTTTTGAAATATCCATATATGTTCCTCGTTTACGTAATTAAATGGTTATACCATTTTTATCCCTTTATGGTTCCACACACCTCTTAAATGTACAGATTTCGAAAAAATCCAATCTTACTGCGCTTCCACATGGCCAGAGGAATTTACACACCAAATTGCACGACTATAGCTGCAATACTTCAGTTGGTATCATTTTTATCACTTTTTGACCCGCTCACCCCTTAAAAGTAAAAATTTCGAAAAATCCATTTATGTTGCAAGTCTACGTTGTCAGAGAAATGTAAATACCGATTTTCTAGAATACAGCTGCAATAATTAAATTGGTACTATTTTGATCCATTTTTGTCATTTCCTCCCTTAAAAGTACAGATTTGGAACAAAGGTTCGATGTTTATCCCTTTTTGTCCCATTTTACCCCCTAAAAGTACGAATTTAGTAAAACCTTAGCCGGCATATTTGGGAACTACCTTGAAAATTTCATCACCCTGGCTTTAGCCGTTTGGTCTGGGCGCTGGTCAATGATAGGTCAGTCAGTAACGCAACTCTTTTATATAAGTAGATACAAAATATTTTCTCCCGAGGCAGGATTCGAACGCGAGACTTTCTGGGTGCGAAACGGAGACACTGTAACCTCATACGAAAAATTATTTCCTATTGTGAAAATGTTTTTCGTTTTTCTTTTGGAAGTTGTTCACAAGAACTTCCTCAAAAGCAGGAAATATGGAAATAGGGGTTT
This sequence comes from Polietes domitor, assembly GCA_947397865.1. Lineage (NCBI taxonomy): Eukaryota > Metazoa > Arthropoda > Insecta > Diptera > Muscidae > Polietes > Polietes domitor. Next base: position 139,281,083 of record OX377620.1, read on the forward strand.
GGAATGTGCTTCCTGTGAACTAGTTCCATTTTTGGATTTTGTTGATGAATTTAGAAAAGTTTTTAACGTTAGGTTGTAAGTATACTTTATATTTAGTCATGATATATCGACACTCTGTAGACAAACCATCGTATTATGTGAGATCTACCTGTACAAATTAGTTGGGTGGGGGGCTACACCAAAGCTAATTTATTCCTTTTAAATAAATGCCTATAAAATTATGTAAATTATTTAAACTATTTTCGCGCTTCATTTAGAAATTGTGCAACATTGTGGCTGCCATTCCTGTTTGTCAATGCTCGGCACGAATGGCAAAGCAAAATAAAATTTCAAATTCCGACAATAAAATTGTAATTTAATTTAATAGTAAAAGTAGTAGTACTCGTCGTACATGGTTACAATTAGAACATGTTTTTAATTGCTAAAAATTGTATCGCAGCCAACATCGACGTCGACAATCCAACGTTGTTGGAGTAACGACCTCAATTCGGTCGGACACAACTAATTAAACGTCCTGTGAACATTTCCGGTGTTCAATGATGTGCTTTGTTGTTGCCGGTGCTGCTGTTGCCACTGTGATTGTTGTTGGTGTGGTGTCTATTCAAGATTCGATGCGCCAATAGTTACGGTTCGTTGATATGTTCCGGAACAGTTTCAACGTTGGGCATTTTAAATTAAGAGGTTTCCAAGCAGACATGTTTTTTCCATTTGACGACATCAAAGTTATCTTGTACTCTGTGAGTGGTGGTGGAAAGGTGTGGGTCCACGGTCAGGTGAGTTTTGGGGGACATCGAGAAGTACTATAAATATACCGCAAAGGATAATATCGGGAGAGTCTACTATATGTTACCCTACACGACATGCTGGCCATCAACATTGCTCGCACGTCGCACAGTGGAACATTGTCATACAAGCTGCGGCAAAAATTAGAAGGAATAGAGTTAGGACATTGAAATTTAATAAAAAATTTTGTTTTTTACGATTTTCGAAATTTATTATAAAAATTATTTTATATTTTATCGTTGGCAAACGGCTACTTGATAAATAACATACGATTTATATATCGGTTCAATATTTACATACGGTCGCATGCCATAAAACCTTACATGCCTAAGGTATGCTTTAAATAAATTTTCCAAAATACATTAAGAGAGAACAATACATAATATAAAAGTGTGTTTACCAAATTCGTACTATTAAAGGGGTAAAATGGGAATAGAGGGATAAAAATGGTACCAACCAAACGGCTGCACCTACAATAATGAAATTCGGTGTATACATTCCTCTGATTGCATAGAGACGTAAAATAAAGGGATTTTTCGAAATTCTTACTTTTTGGGGTTAAAATTGAAGAAGGGGATAACAATTGTACCAACCAAATGACCGCAGCTGAAGTCATGAAATTCGGAGTATACATTCCTCTGTCTTCGTAGACACGAAAAATAAATAATTTTTCCAAATTCGTACTTTCAAGGGATACAAAGGGAACAGAGGGATACAAATGGTACCAACTAAACAACTACAGCTAGAATGATGAAATTCGATGTGTTCATCCCTTTAATTACGTAGACACGTAAAATAAAGAGATTTTCGAAAGTCATACTTTTAACGGGGTAGATTGGGGAAAAGGGGATAAAATGGTACCAACCAAATGGCCGCATCTAGATTCATGGAATTCAGTGTATACATTGCTCTTTGTGCATTGACTCGCAAAAATGGGTAGAATTTTGAAGTTAGATTATCTTGCAATGTGGACGTGAGAGATAATGGATTTTCAAAATTTGTAATTTTGGAATTAAAATAGGATGCAAATATAACCAACCAAACGGCCGTAACTAAAACTGCACCTACTATTCCCGAATATTTAAGATATTTAGGAGCTTTTTTAGTTGCCTTATATTTACTTTTTGAATTGACTTGAAGTATTATTTCGATATAAATATTATAAACATATTGCTAGCGTCGCCGTAGTTTAAAATATTTAAAATTTTACATTTATTCCTCGACAGATTTTTCTTGAATTTCGCCTTTCCATCGGAATTTCAGTCTTTCTCTTTTACGACTTCCCTCGGATTCAGCTCTTATTTTAAAATATTTCATTAAATCAATGTCGGGGTAAAGCTCAAGTTCGTGAGATGCTGATACGTCGGTCCACTCCTTGATATAGACTCCGCATAAATACCAGTGCCTATTTGACTTCTTAGTGCTCTAGGAGCCACTTATTGCAAGCGGATATTTTATGAATTGTCAGATCGATGTTGGGGAAGTGGAACATGTCAGTCCATGTTTTTATATAGCCCCCTTACATATGTCCAACCCGTTTTGGCTTTAGATTTAATCCACAAGTTTTGATGTAGAGTCCATAAGTTCTCAAACCTATTTCGAATATGTCCTGCATTAAACGTTCACTAATATTATAAAACACTTAGGATACTCACTCAACTCATCGTGGTAGACGAAGCAGATGTAAACTCCTTGCGATTACGTACTTATGTATCTCCATGTCTGTCGTTGTCCTTGAATCTCACCATGAAGCAATTTAGAACGAACACTTTTCTTGAATGCAGTTGTAAATATGTACCACCATTTCAATGGTTACAGTTTGTAGTGTTTGCATCGCTGAACTATTAATGAGTTGCCATGCTTCTAATCAAATTTATTTATATAAATATCGCTAAATTGCATCTTAAATGGCCTGAAAACAAAATCCCATCAGAATATCCCCTCGAAACACTCGAATCACGTCAATGATGGTGAATTGATAGCGAAACCCCTTTCGCCGAAGGCCTTCAATACTTCAATAATGATGAATTGCCAATACAAAAAGTTAAATTAAACGATGAAATATTCAACAACTTGTTCCACCTTCAAACTTGAATGTAAACCATTTTCCAATCGACAGAACACAAACACACACACACACAAACAGTCGACATATATATGTGTATATGCAAATGAAAAAAAAAGAAATACGCGTACTCAGTTGGACAAGGTTATTTAAGTATTTATTTATTTATTCGCTCGCTGGCAGAGAAATATTGGTGATGATTAAATGTAATGTTTACACTTAACGAATACAAGTTTCCAACAAACCAAATTTCGGAATTTAAAAAAAGTCGCTCGCCATTCCTCTCTTTAGTTTTGTGGCCTTTTTAGATTTTGATAAAATTGAACACGTACATTATACTAGAGGTTGCGGGTAATATAGCGTTTACCATAACTAAAAGTTGATGTGTTGGTTTGAGTTTTACGGTGGTCCAAAATTGATGTTCTTGGGATAGTTTTCAGATTTTAACCATATTGATATCATCTGAAAGGTTTTCATCTCCTCTTTCCGAATCTGTGTAATGAAAATAAAAAATAATCTTAATCCTTAAATATCCTGAAAACAAATCTTTAATTTTCTTAATTTTTTATGTATTTCAGCTTATGAGTCGCTCCATGTCAAGCGGTATGATGTTGGACCTCAATTGTTTTGAAAGTTTGTGTATGTATTCTATATATATATAAATAAAGAGTTGCGTTACTGACTGACTTATCATTGACCAGCCCCCAGACCATCGAATCTTCGTCCTGACTTAGCGGCAGTAGCTATAAACATGAAATTCGATGAGTTCCTTGGAATGACCATGCAGACGAGCTGAAAATAGGGATTTTTCGAAATTTGTACTTTTAGGGGGTGCGCGGGTAAAAAGGGATAAAAGTTGTACCAATTTAAGTATTGCTCCTATAGTCGTGAAATTTGGTATGGAAATTCCTCTGGCAACGTAGAAGTGCAAATCTAAATAAATTTATCGAAATTTGTACTTATTATGGGTGTGCGGGACAAAAAGGGATACCAATTGTACCAACTATATTATTGTAGTTAGAATCGTGAAATTCGCCGTAACTGGATTTTTCGAAATTTGTACATTTAAGGAATGAGAGGGGCAAAAAGGGATAAAAATGGTACCAACCAAAGTATTACAGCTAGAATCGTGAAATTTGGTGTAATTGGATTGTTCGAAATTTGTACTTTTTAGGGGGTAGGCGGGACAAAATGGTTCAAATTTAAGAATTGCAGCTATAGTCGGGAAATTTGGAGTGTAAACTGTGTGTAAAGCGCAATCTAAATGGATTTTTTCGAAATTTTCTTATAGGGCAACAAGGAATAAAAGTAGTACCAACTAAAGTATTGGAGCTATAGTCGTGAAATGTGGTGTGTAAGTTCCACTGACAACGAGAAGCGCCAATCTAGACGAATTTTTCTAGTTTTGAACTTATAAACAATGAGCGGGATAAAAATAGTACCAACTAAAATATTTCAGCTATATTCGTGAAATTTTGTGTTTAAATTTCTCTGACAATGTAGACTTGCAACATTAATGGATTTCTCGAAATTTGTACTTTTTAGTTGCGAGCGGAACAAAAAGGGATAAAAATGGTACCAACTTTAGTATTACAGCTAGAATCGTGAAATTTAGTGTGTAAATTCCTCTGACCATATAGAAGCGCAGTTGTTTGATTTTTCGAAATTTTCACTTTTAAGGGGTGCGCGGGACGAAAAGGGATAAAAATGCTGTACAAACCTTTAATTACGTAAGCGCGGAACATAAATGGATATTTCAAAATTTGTACATAAAAGGCGGATGCGGGACAACAATGAATAAATGTGTTAACAAATAAAGTACATATTTTTAGGGAAGCAAAAACACATTTTACGTATAGTGATTTTTCAAAATGTGTACTTTTTGGGAAAGAAGCGCAAAAAGTTATAAAATGGCTGGCTGAATCTAGAAACATGAGATCGAGGATATAAATGGTTGTAATTTTTTGTTCAAAACTTGGGAGAAAATTATAAAAATATACATACGAAGTAGTTCAGCTAAAATAGTGCATATCGACAAGCACATTCCTTTGACAGTGTGTGATTCCTAGCTAAGGTTTCCAAATTACTATTTTAGATTTATCTATATCTACCAAAAGAAAATTAAATAAAAACTTTGGCTTTTTCGCGTGCGAAGCAGCGGGTACTGCTAGTCTTCTCATAAAAATATTGTGTGCGAATTTTTGAAAAAAATAGAAAATTTGTTTTCACGTATTATGACCAATTGAATTGTGAAAAATACATTTTTTAGTCGATTTTAAAGTTCTTGTCTTGTTTTGAAGGCAATTTCAGTTACTTTAAAAATATTGTGGAATGGTTATGAACGTTATGTTTTTTGAAGCTTTCAAAATTTTATTTATTTTATTTTGATTTTCGAAATGATTAGATTAACTAATTTTTTGAAACTTAAGTAGTGTTCTTAGATGTCTTTTTAGTGACTGTGTGAGTTTGAAAGTGGTGAAATGATGACTTCTATTTGTTAACGATTTATTTCGACTTTTTTGTAAAATTTACCAGAATTTCAGTAAGAAATCTTTAGAATAATAATTTCAGTAGTTTATTAACACAAGTCTTAAAAATAATGAAATATCGAACAGCTTGGCAAGGAAATACTCTTAAATTATTCTGTACAAAATATCAAAAATTCAGAGTAGGATTACCAAAATAAATCAAAGTTACAGTTGGTAGAATGCACGTTCCAAATTTTATAAAAATTCATGTGCCTTCTTGTCTCTAGAATAGAGTAATGAAGGATTTAATATTTCCTTCATAACTTCTATACTGGTGCATGGGTTCCACTATGACTTGATATTTGACCATGTTTTTACAATTGTTTTATAAATGTGGGAGCTGGGACCATTTGGTCAACTTTTAAGTTGATGATGCAGAATTATTCTTTTTTAATTCTTTGTGAAAAGATCATACTAATATTAAGAAGCTATATATATAAATAGCGACACATTATTTCATTTCATATGTATCGATGTTTTTACTCGTGAAAATTACTTATCTGAGTTGTGCTATTCGTGTTTTTGTGTGATGGTCATTTGGCTTTCTCAAAAAGCGGCATATTTAGTATTGTAAAATTATTCGTGAAAAGCTAATACAAATTTTTAAGGAAATACATTTCTTGTACATTGCATTAGTTGGTGTTCAGGCTGTGTTTTTAACACGTTGCTGATATATCTGTACTGATTTTCTCCACATTTTACTCCTTTTAACGCCCGCCACTGGCCTAAACACTTACTTCTTCCAAATTCCATGTCCATCGGATGACAAATTCGATTTGCAATACTTGTTTTTGGTCGAGTTTCTTGAAATCAGCATATTTCGGTGCAATTCCTGCATAACAGGACTGGCAATATGACAATTTGCATTATCTTGTTGAATCCATGCTGAGTTCGAAGCAGTTCTGTGAAGAAATACTCTTTCAACAGTGGCATTCAGTAGTCACCCTATATATGTCATCACCTACAATTGTTTACAACATTCCCCTAACTTTACAGAAGAACTAAACACATTTCGTATAATAAAATACATACTTTAGATCTAGCCATATTCGTCTTTTTCGTGATCCGCCCTAATGAATCAACACAGTCGTCCAAATAAGTGCAACATCATTGCGCGAATGATGTAATCAATCATACGACCCAGTGTGCTGCATCCACATAATGAACGAACGATGCTACAGTAAATATCAATCATACGACCTGTTGAACAGGATTTGTTGTTTCGACGCTTTCTATTGTTGGCTGCTGTTTTTGTTGTTGCACTTTTACGGGGTGGAAACATTTCACACAGTTAATTTCCACTCAATCTGTTTAAACAGCGCCCCAATGCGAGCGTTTACTTTGCTGACATTTTACAATTCAAGCGTCAACAGAGAAACATGTTAAACGAACACGCATGAATGCCGACTGGCTGGCTGACTGACTATTAATTGCTGCGGGTTTTCTTAACTCGTTATAATTAAAATTTTTCTCATTTTACCGAATTCTGGAAAATGCAATTATATTCTTGTTACGCACAGCACTTGGTTGCAAGTTTCAAGTCCAACTGAATTCATATCTTAATTATAGCCTCCACCACAGAACGTGTTTGCCATTCGAAATGTAATGTGTAATGCGCGTTGCAAACGGCACCAGGGCTGGATCACGTAAAAACATAAAAGCAAATAAATTATGTAAGAGTTGTGCCTTTTTAGATGTTACGAGTAACACGTTAAGAAAGCTTTCTACCCAGTATTACCAGAATAAATTGTAAGCTTTTCGCACAACGAAAATCTAAATTATTTTATTCCCCATCCACAAAGAAGTACTGAATGATTAAAGGAAAAGCGATTCCTTTATTCCCTTTCATTTTCAGACAAATTGAAAAAAAGTTTCCCTTAGGAACTGCATACTTCGTCCATCATCCTCAATTTATTTATTACAGTCCAAGCTTTCATTGGAAATGTAAATTTTAAATATCAAATACGAATATTTACTAAATTTTACAAATATTTTGTTCGATTTAGGGTATCATATGGTTGACAAAACTTAACTTTTGTCAAATTCATAATAATTTGTGAATTGCTATAAATGAGTAAATACATTATTTTTCAACTCTTTATTAAATCATTGTGAGTTTCCACAAGAGAAAAACGTATGTCCTTCATGAATGCCCCCCCCCCCTATATTATACAAAAAAATAATTAAATTGAGAAATGGCGACCGATTAAACTGGCTGCGTTGCAAATACCCAGAGGAATTTCGTGAGATTAAATATTTACAGTTTAAATATTTAAATAAGTAAGGAAAGGCTAACGTCGCTTAGGGTCGGCTGTATGATACTTTCCACTGTACTCTATATAGGGAAATATGATTTGTTTTAATATATCTGTGCAAGTGTCGTTGGAAGTATTCATTCTGATTGCCTGAAACATACTAATTCATGTGGTGCAGTCAAAGATTGAATTGTATGAGGATCATTTTTGTGGAAGATCTTAACTCTCGTTATGAGTCAATTTGACCCTTTTTCTAGAAAATCAAAAAAGTTCTTTGAAAAAAGACATTTAAGGATTAAAATGTTTTACGGAAAATTACAGTGGGGGTCACCAAAGATACTACAGTTGTAAATAAATCTTTTCGCGCTTATATAGTAAAACTACGTGTCAACTTGTACAAGAAACTTATTAGGGTTGGTATATCGGTAAAGCACGATAAACAAAAAATAAAAGTGAAGTTGGCTGTTAAGTAAAAAATTGTGTTGTCCTTTTTGATTTTCTCGAAAAAAATTAATTGACCAATAAAGAGAGGAGCTATAGGGTTAAGATCTTCCACAAAAATGATCCTCATAAAATTCCACAACATAGTTCTGACAATAAGAATTCTATCAGACATTATCTTACAACATTTTTTTTTTTCATTTAGTATAATGCTCCCTTCGACCGAAAATTAAAACTTTGACCCAATGTAAAAAAACTCACACCAGCTTAACTAAAGGTTTATTCTACAAAATAAACTTATTGTGGATTTTATGAAAAAGCATCAAAAAGCACTACAACAATGAAGGAACCTAAAAAATTCAAGATAGTGACATATATATGCAAAACGGATCAAAAATTAAAAAATATAATTTAGAAGATTATGTAAGTACGAAATACTGTGTAGAACTAAAGGGTGTTTTTATTGGGGTATAGAACTTTAAGTTGGCATCACTTTTTTAACTGGCGGCCATTTTGTCAGCTGTCAAGTGATTAATATTTAGTTTGGTTTGCCATTTCATCATGAACAGGTTGACAAAAGAACAACGCTTGCAAATCGTGCAAATTTATTTCGAAAGTAATGGTTCAGTTCGCCAAGTTCACCGCAAGCTCCGTCCGTTTTATGGTCGACATAATCGTCCATCAGAGCAATTAATTCGGTTAACCATGGATCGTTTTCGCACTACGTTTACTCTATGTGATAATACGCATCCGCAGAGACGTCGAACAGTGCGCACCGAAGAAACAATTGCCGCTGTAGAGCAAAGTGTTGAAGAGGACCCGAATGAATCGATTCGCCACCGTGCACAGCAATTGGAGCTTTGTCCATCAACTTTATGGAAGATTTTGCGCAAAGATCTTGGCTTGCGACCTTTCAAGATCCAGCTTGTGCAAGAATTAAAGCCGCGAGACCATGCAATGCGTCGTGATTTTGGTGTATGGGCCGAAAATGAGATTCATCTCGATGCTGATTTTCATCACAAAATTTTTTTCAGTGATGAGGCTCATTTTTGGTTGAATGGCTACGTCAACAAGCAAAATTGCCGCATTTGGAGTGAAGAGAATCCACATGAGAACCTTGAGACGCCATTACATCCACAAAAACTGACTGTTTGGCGTGCTCTATGGGCTGGTGGAGTCATTGGGCCATACTTCTTCCGAAATAATGCTGGAGAGTCAGTTACCGTTAATGGAGACCGGTATAGAGCCATGATAACCGACTATTTTGTTCCCGAATTGGATGGCATGAATGTGGATGAGTTGTGGTTCCAACAAGACGGCGCTACATGCCACACAGCGCACGTCACAATCGAATTATTGAAGGATACATTCGATGAGCGCATAATTTCGCGGAATGGACCTGTCAATTGGCCACCAAGATCGTGTGATTTGACACCATTGGATTATTTTCTTTGGGGATATGTGAAGTCGCTCGTCTACGCCAACAAACCAGAAACGTTAGGGGACTTGGAAGCCAACATTCGTGGCGTTATTGCCAACATACGGCTCCATATGCTCGAAAAAGTGGTTGAAAATTGGACCTGTAGAATTGGCTATATTCGAGCCAGCCGCGGCGGCCACATGCCCGAAATCATATTTAAACATTAATGGCATAAAACTATCCTTCCAATAAAGCCAAATTGATGGACATTAAAACGATTTTCTTGTGTTTTATTTCAATTCGAAGTTCTATACCTCAATAAAAAACACCCTGTAGATATGTATATGGTTTAACATGTAAAGGGTGATTTTTTAAAAGCTATAGAAAAGTTTAAAAAAACACATAAAATTCAGAAAAATGCATGAAATCTTTATTTGAATCGATAGTACGGTCCATATAATTTAATGTTTGAAGATTATTTCATGCAAATGTTGACCTTGCCTGCGCCTCAAATGGTCCATCCGCTTAGTCAAATTTTGTCATTTCCACGTTTTTGAGCAACATAGGCTCAATTGCTGTAAACGGCGACGAATCGATAATTGATGGTCATCATTAACACTGGCCGATACAGCTGCGATATTTTCTTCAGTTCTTCAGTAATGTCCAACTATGTAAATTTGATGCGAAATTAAGTCACAATAGCCCGAAGTGGGTCGATTAAACTGGCCATAAAATGACTGCGCGCGATGAACTTTCTTAACAGAGCACGCATTTTGATAATAAAATTCAATAATATGCAAGCCGACGCAATGGGTCAGATCGGTTCAGATTTATATATAGATAGCATTCAAATTTCGTTCCCGCTTTGACTCTTGCGGCTCTAGAAACCACATATTTTAAACGATCTTCTTCAAATTTTTAAAAATATTGAAAAAAAAAAATACTTCAACTGGAGAGACTTGTTGGTGAAAATGGGTCAAACCGGTTGACTTGTCTTTTTCCGCCCACCAAGTATTTTCTTCAAATTTTCCATAACACGTTATAGTTTAGCTAGAAGTACCTATGGTGAAAGTGGGTCACTTTGTTCCGATTTGACAAAGTGGGTCAGGTCACATCTATGATTAGGATACATACAAAAATCCTACACGATTTCACTTTTTTACCGAATTGTATTCGGGTTGAAAGTGGAGGGTATTATATAGTCGGGCCGCACGACTTTAGCCTTTTCCTACTTGTTATTTATTTGTTGGTGCTTAAATAATCTAAATATTTGGAGGTATTTGCATTCCTTCTGGTTCTATTTCGCCCACCAACCGGGCTACAACGATTAAACACATTTAGGGAACATTTTAACGTCCTAGCTCATTTCGTTGGGAAGCTAGTGTGCTCTCAACAGAGAGATGGACGGACGGACAGACGGGCATGGCTAAATCGTCTTCGAAGTTTACCATGATACGGAATATATATACTTTATGGGGATCCGATGAATATTTCAAGATACCTCCATCCTAAGGTGGAGGTCTATTTTATAGGTTTAGAGTGATTATAAAAACATTTTCAAATGTCGAATTGCAACTGGTTTTGACAAGCCGAATAGAAGATTTATTAGTTTTATTTTGATCAAAGCTTATGACAATTTGTGTGGGAGGTACCAACTCGGGTGTGGCAATATCGTCCATACTTTCGGTGAAGGTCGATAAAAACATTGCTGAACGCCAAATTTCAGATTATTCCGACCATCCGTATATAAGTTAGAACAGCTTTAATTTTAGTTACGTTGGGGTGATTTGTGTGGGAGGTACCAGAAGGGGCGTGGCAAAACCCGCCGTATCTTGTACACTCAAAGTGCTTATATCATATACCAAAATATAGCTAATTGCGTCTATCCGAGTGTATTATTATTTGTATTATTGTATTTGTAGTATTTTGGTTGGTTTTTATTTAAAACAGGAATATGGACCATTTTTGAGGAGGTACCAGAAGAGGAGTGGCAATTTCGCCCATTTAACTAAGTTTGGGGAAAATCTCCTTTCGTAACTCGGGTACACCAGCCAGCCTTCCTACCCTGTATATTGCACTGTTCCAGTTAAATACACTTCGAATGCCTTGATGCAGTTCGAAATGTGATCATGTTAATACCAGATAATATCTCTTACTTCCCACTTAATCGCAGTTTCAAGACAGCAACATGTAGGGTATTTGAGGCGACTTCGAACGAACGCATCCGTTATAAATGTATATTCACTCATTTTGTTTTAATTTGAAATCTAAAACCCCTTTTAACATGTTTGAAAACGCATTTCAGACCGAACTACTGGAAAATTGTAAACAAGCGCCAACGGCAGAGACAAGAACAAACAAATTCATTAAAGATTTTATTTTAAACGTTTCCAGCAGCTGTGAGTGAGCCTTTTTTATGTGTGACACATTTTCGGACGACAAAAAGAAATGATTGTTATTCTCGGGCTTTTTTTAACCCAGTTTCTCTTGCATCACTTTCCATTCCCCAGTGCACCAAAAACAAGTGAAAGTGTGCTCAGTGTACACACTTTCATTCTAACAAAGTGCGACAATATTGACCAAAGAAATTTACATAAGAACTTAAATATGAATCAAAAACATTGGGTGTAGGTGGGAGGTATGATAAGTCCGTACGAGACAAAGTCGACTGTGGTTTCAAACCCTGAAAACCCAAATTTTTTCTATGACTGCATCTCATCAAATATAATTTAATTTACTCACCATCTTTATGTGATGATTCCATTTCTAGATTAGCTTTATTTAACCGCATTTTGCATACTGTCCCCATTTGTTCACATTCTCATATACGGACAACTTCTCGGACACAAAATCTTCTAAAAGCAAATTAGTTCACTGGAGAGGAAAGTCAACTTTGTTGTGCAGCATGACAAGGACAAACACGATGTAGGATGTGTTTTCGCTCGAAGTGAAAAGGATTCTTTAGAAATGCAGTCTTACATTTGTGAAAGGGTCTTATAGTAGCTTTGAGCTGGTGTTGGTGTTTGTTATTCCCAATTGGAACTAACACAGATAGACTTTTACTTTCACTTAATACGTTCAACATAGACCCAAATCATAAGAGTGTATTCGGCACATGTGAAATGTCAGCACGCTAGCGAAGAGGTGACACCTTCTCGGGCAGAAACCAAAGATCAAATCCATGATAGCAATATGATGGCCTTTAGAGTTGTTTTATGTATTGGCTGAGGATGTGTTAATGATATGACATTCATTAACCGGAACACTTTCAGACGGAGCCAAAATTAAAAAAAGAGAATTATGCTCAAATTTCAAGTCATTACAGAGTTATAAAGGACTAGCAAATACTGGCTACTTCGTATGCGGTGTAAGGATATTTATTTCAGGGTAAATCGCTTGTTAATGCTTACAAAATTTGAAAACATGCTTTACGTTTCCCAACTACGTATTCCCACCAAATTCTCGATTCCAGATCCTACGTAGCTGGTGGAATTTATACACTGAATTTTTGTCCCCCTTGTGCAAATTAAACAAAAAAATAATTTATATTGTGCCATTAATTTATACGCAGTCAATTGATTAATTTAAATTGAAACAATTTTCTTAAAAAAATTCGAGATAATTACTCACTCTACGGAGTAGATATATATGCATTTGGGATAGAAAAAAGTGTAACTCAGAGTGATTTAATACCATAAGTATGTAATAAATCACTTTCACGTCCGTCTGTCTGTCTGGCTTGCTGGTGTACACGATAACTCTCGAAGGGAGTTAAGTAATTTATTCAAACTATGAACAAAGTATTATTTTCTCAGACTTAGTTTAAATTCGGAGATCGATGAAATTGATATACCCGTTATGGTACCCCCACACATACAGTCCATATTCCTAGTAAAATATTCGGAACCAGCTGTATTTTGATATTTGATAAAGTTTTTATAATCACTTAGATTGTACGAAATATCCATGAATTTGCAGTGTTCCTTTTTGCCACACAAATTACCACTTCATACGTAAAATTAAACATTTTATAAATTCTATACGGATGATCGGAATCTTTGCCACCATCGCTGCACATACCTTTGGTCAACATAAAACTTCCATACGGATAGTCGAAATCAGTTGCCATTTTAGATTTAAAAATGTTTTTATAATCACTTTAAACCTATAAAATTTGTATGCTTTGCCACGCCCTTTGTCAAATTAAATACTTTACATATAACTTCTATTCTATTGCAATATTTTGGTAGGTACTATTTGTATCCTTTTTTATGTGGGTGCCATTTAGAAATATTATTTTATGTTGTGCATCTACTTACTCGGAGAAACTTTGATTAGTACCATCTTTATCCCAATTTCCCCAATTTGGTTTATTGGATTTTTATCACTTTTGATCCGCATCCACCTTTAAAGTACACATTTTGATGCTATACTTCTGTATTGCACGTCAGAGTAATATATACCTTATTTGATACATTGGCGGATACCATTTTAATCGCTTCTTGTTCCGATTTCTACTTAAAAGTATACATTTACAAATTAGGTGATGTTTCGCGTATACACGGTCAGAGGAATATACTCACCGAATTAGGCAATTCTAGCTTCAGCCGTGGAACAAATTTAATCCCATTTAATCCCTTGAAATTAAAAATTTCGAAAAATTCTTTCTTATCAGAGCTCTGCGCTATAAAATGAATATACACACCGAATTTCATTACTGTAGCGTCAACCATGTTCTTGGTAAGCATTTTCAGGGATGCAGACACCGAATTTCATGATTCCAGCTCCGTCTGTTTGATTGGTACCATTTTGTATCCCTTTCTACCCAGTTTCACTCACAAAAAGTACGCAATTCTGAAAAATTGTTTTCTTAGTCGCATTCGTGCTGTAATGTAATGGCCGTTCCGAATTTCATGATTCTAGGATCAGTTGTTTGGTCTGGGCTGTGGTATAATTTTTATCCCATTTAATCCCATAAAATTACAAATTTCGAAAAAATGCCTTCTTATCAGTGGCTTGCGCTGTAAAACGAATATACATACCAAATTTCATTATTGTAGCGTCATCCGTGTTGTTGGTACCTATTTTATCCCCTTTTCCCCGTTTACCTATTAAAAGTACGAATGTAAAAAAATGCGGCCATTTTGCGTTTCTAAGGGTTTTGAGGTATGTACACACCGAATTTTATTATTTCAGCTCCATCCGTTTGATTGGTACCATTTTTATCCCTTTTTACCCGATATCACCCACAAAAAGTACGAATTTTGAAAAATATTTTCTTGGTCACATTCGTGCTATAAAAGTAATGTCCGTTCCAATTTCCGTTTAGTCAGGGCGGTGGTACAATTTTTATCCCCTATAAGTACAAATCCTTCATTTTGCGATTCTAAACATTTTGAGGGATGTACACACCGAATTTTATGTTTTCAGCTCCATCCATTTAATTGGTACTATTATCCCTTTTTACCTTTTTACTGTCAACAGACAGACGGACATGACTAGATCGTTTTATAGCTAATCTATAGTTGTCTTAGGCTGTTTCGATGGCTGCGGTGTAGCTGAAAATGTTGTCGTGTTGTTATCAGTGTACCGATACAACTGATAAAAATATATTTTTAAGAAATTTAATTGATAAAAGCTAAATCATTTTCGAAACAGAAAACCAGTAAGGAAAGGCTAAAGTCGGGCGGGGCCGACTCTATGATACACTCCACTTTCAATCCGAATACAATTCAATTCGGTGAAAAAGTGAAAACGGGAAGGTTTTTTGTATCCTGTAAATGTATGTGTTTGACAAACAATTTTATATATTTTTAAAGAAATTCGAGCACAATATCTGGCTTTTAAAGCGGCAAAAGTCAAATCGGGAGCGAAATTTGTATGGGAGCTATATATAAATCTGAACCGATCTGACCCATTTTTACCACAGGTGTTTCTAGATGAAATATAAGATGTTTTGCCAAACCTGAAGACAATCTGATACAATATGTGGTTTCTAGAGCGGAAAAAGTAAAATCGGGGGAGAAATTTGTATGGGAGCTATATATAAATCTGAACCGATCTAACACATTTTTACTACAGGTGTTTCTAGTTACAATATAAGATGTTTTGCCAATTTTAAAGAAAATCTGTTGTAATATTTGCTATCTAGAGTGAAAAGAGTCATATCGGGAGTGAAATTCGTATTGGGGCTATATCTAAATCTGAACCGATTTTCTTCAAATTAAATAGCGTTCGTCCTTATCCCGAAAAACATCGTTGTGCAAAGTTTCATTTGGTTCTGTCTACAATTGCGACCTGTATCGTGATTACAAGAATAGATGGACGGACGGACGGACGGACAGACAGACAGACGGACATTGCTAAATCGACTCAGAAAGTGATTCTAAGACGATCGGTATAATTAACAATGGGTCTATCTCGTTTCCTTTTAGGTGTTACAAACAAATGCACAAAGACATAATACTCTCGTGGAGTGTATAAATACTACATTGTTAATAGTGTGACAAAATTCAAATATCACCTTATTTGTATAAAAGTGTTGAGTGTTTTGCGCGTGCGAAGTGGCGAACTGGTCATATCAAGTAGCACATTTTTGTGATAATTTTTATGATTAATTTTTGCTGATTGTCGCTCTACTTGTACGAGAATAATATTTTTTTCGATATTTTTGAGCTCAGTCTAAAACCACTTAACGGACGTCAGATGAATTTAAATGGAATTATTCCATTATTAAAACACGCATCTCGTGGCATCGTTACTTAGTCAAACTTCTCGCGAAAAATCCATGTCAATAATATTGTTTATGTCAATTTCAGAATATTACAAGTGAAATGAGTAACGATTTGATCTCACATTCATCAATTATCATTTTGTTTTGTACAGTGAAAGGCAACCAAGAATCGTGAAACAATAACAAAACAATTTTCATTATTCAACGCACAATTAAACCGACAAAAATATATATTAAATATTACAGCGAACAACGAACCTAACGAACAGCACTTTACAAAACGGACATGTAATGAAACAAGTAAGAAAACATCAGTCGGCAAAACCGACTTATATATAACCTCACTCTCAGAGAACATATGTATGGAAGTTATAGGGACTTAAATTTTTCTTAGGACCGTAAGCTTTGTGTAGACGATACTAGAAGGTTTGTGGCCCGTGGTCCCAGCTTTCACATTTACAAACAATTTTAACAAGTATGTAAGCTTCAGTCGGCTAAACCGACTTATATATACCATCACTCTCAGAGAACATATATACACGTAAGTTATAAGGAATTCAATTTTACGTAGGCCAGGATAATTAGTGTGGAAGGTATTAAATGTGTGGCACATGGTCCCAGCTTCCACATTTGTAAAACAATTGTAAATACATGATCAAATATCAGGTCATAGTGGATTCCATGCACTAGTATAGAAGTTATGAAGGATTTAATATTACCTAGGATAGAGACAATTGTGTGGGAGGTACAAGAAGGGGCGTGGCTAAAGCGTAAATAATTTTTAGGTTTAAAGTGATTATAAATCACTTTGTTTGTTAAATATCAAATTGCAAACGATTTTGACTACCCACCTGGATGTTATGTCGAATTTATTGTAACCAAAGTTTGTGCCACTTTGTGTGGGAGGGTGTGACAATATCGCCCATGCTAATGTAACCACTATAAAAGCATTGTTAAATATACAATTTCACAGTATTCCGATCTTCAGTATAGAAGTTGTAACTGCCTTAATTTTACGTCGTTTTGCGTGATTTGTGTGGGAGGTACTGGAAGGGGCGTGACAAAACACGTTATCAAATACCAAAATATAGCTGATTCCGAATATCCGTGAGGAAGTTATGTGGGTTTTAATTTAACATTGGAATATGGGCTATTTGTGTGGGAGGTACAAGAAGGGGCGTGCCAATTTCGCCTATCTTCGAACTTAAACTAAGTTTAGGAAAAATATTACCATGTGCAAAGTTTAAATTGATTCCTTAACTCCTTTCGAAAGTTATCGTGTACGCCAGCCAGACAGACGGACGGACGGACGGACATGGCTCAAACATGTGAAAAAGTCGTGACACGTATTTGGTCCACACATACTTAGGGTCTAAAGTCTCTCCTTCAATGCGTTACACTTTTTCTGTCCCAAATGATATATATATATATACCCTCCTATTCAGTAGAGTGAGGGTATAAAAATAAAAATGTTTATTAACTTACTGCAATTTGGAATGAAACCGAAGGATAACTTTGCACGATATAATATTATTTTACGACACATTCTAACATGGACCACTAGTTTAGAGATTTGTTCCAAACAGGACGTAGAAAAAGTCATTGTGAATGAAGAAGCTATGACCTAATCAAAGCAAAGTAGCTATGTGTATGAAATAATGAAATTTTAACTAATAAATTCCGTAATATGTGTTGTTTTTTAGAAAATCATTTAACGACGCCAAAACGGCATAAATTAATGAAAAACAAGTAAGGAAAGGCTAAAGTCGGGCTGGGCCGACTATATAATACCCTACACCACTTCCTGCGTATGTACCTCACTTTGATTACTAAACCCAGGTATTTCATGGGAACAATTTTATGTAGTTCATACAAATTATATAAATTATATGAATATAATGTATATGCTATAAATTCATCTTTAGTCAAATTTAACGAATATGGTAAATAATATGGTAATTGATCCAATTGTCCGACAGACAAATACAAATTATACAGTAGTATACCAAAATCATACCAAAGTATGGACATATGGGCATCACCCAAACAATTCTCATTGCAATTCAATTCGGTAAAAATTGAAATCGGGAAGGATTTTTGCATTCTGTAAATGTATGTGTTTAACAAAAAATGTTAAATCGGAAAGGACATTTGTATGGGGGTATATTGAAACCAGGAACGATGTGACGCGCTTTCACCATGTCTGTTTATTGGTGAAATATAATATGTAAAACTTGGCAAAAATCGGTTAAACATTCGGGAGCAACATTTGTATGAGGGCTATATCTAAATCTGAACCGATCTTACCCACTTTCACCATTTGTTTTTTAGTTGGATTATAAGATGTTGTGCCAATTTTAAAGAAAAACGGGTACAATATCTGGATTTTAGACCGGAAAAAGTGAAATCGGGAGCGACATTTGTATTGGGGCTATATCTAAATCTGAACCGATCATACCCACTTTCAGCATAGGTGTTTCTAGTTCGATTATAAAATGTTGTGCCAATTTTAAAGAAAATCGGGTACAATATGTGGTTTCTAAAGCGGAAAAAGTGAATTCGGGAGCGACATTTGCTATATCTAAATCTGAACCGATCTTACCCAATTTTTGCATACGTGTTTCTAGTTGCATTATAAGATGTTCTGCAAAATGTAAAGAAAATCGGGTACAATTTGTCTTTTCTAGAGCGGAAAATGTCAAATCGGGAGCGACATTTGTATGGGGGCTATATCTAAATCTGAACCGATCTTACCCAATTTTTGCATACGTGTTTCTAGTTGGATTATAAGATGTTCTGAAAAATTTAAAGAAAATCGGGTACAATATGTCGTTTCTAGAGCGGAAAATGTCAAATCGCGAGCGACATTTGTATGGGGGCTATATCTAAATCTGAACCGATCTTACCCAATTTTTGCATACGTGTTTCTAGTAGGATTATAAGATGTTCTGCAAAATTTAAAGAAAACCGGGTACAATATGTCGTTTCTAGAACGGAAAATGTCAAATCGGGAGCGACATTTGTATGGGGGCTATATCTAAATCTGAACCGATCTTACCCAATTTTTGCATACGTGTTTCTAGTTGGATTATAAGATGTTGTGCCAATTTTAAAGAAAATCGGGTACAATATGTGGTTTCTAAAGCGGAAAAAGTGAAATAGGGAGCGACATTTGTATGGGGGCTATATCTAAATCTGAACCGATCTTACCCAATTTCGGCATAGGTGTTTCTAGTCAGATTATAAGATGTTGTACCAAATTTAAAGAAAATCGGGTACAATATGTGGTTTCTAGAGCGGAAAATGTCAAATCGGGACCGATATTTGTATGGGGGCTATATCTAAATCTGAACCGATTTCCTCCAAATTCAATACCAATTGTCCTTGGCCAGAAAAAATAACTTCTGCCAAGTTTCATGACAATCGGACAACAATTGCGACCTGTAGAGTGCGAACAAGCTTAGATGGACAGCAGACGGACGGACGGACGGACGGACGGACAGACGGACAGACGGACAGACGGACAGACAGACATCGTTAAATCGACTCAGCTGGCGATTCTAAGCCGATCCGTATACTTAAAGGTGGGTCTAGCTCAATTATTTCTTGGTGTTACAAACATTTGGCGGAAAACTAACTTATAATACCCTAGACCACGAAGTGGTGTAGGGTATAAAAAATTAATCAATTTATGAGAAATGGGTATGGGAAAAAACAAAAATAAATCATATCAAAATTATCGCGAAATGAAACTGAACAATTGGGGAAAAACACATAACTACTTTAGCTACGACGGTGACGAGGGTGACGAATATATGTATAGGAAATGATAAATCAATTACGATTTAATTTTTCTTTGGAAAACAATTGAACAGTAATGTAAAACTTACGGCAAGAGTGATCGGTTAAAACCAAACATCAATAACTCCACATCAACTAGTGCATAATTCCAAAAGAAAAGTGCTGGGCTTTTTGCCATATGCTGTGGTTGTCAGCAGGAACATCATAATTGAGAATGCAAGTCCTTCATCTAGTACGAATACGCCGTCACATTCAACATCTCAATGTTAAGATTTTCGAATTTGCTTTGGAGATTCAGATACGTTTCCTAACCTATGCACCGTCAGAAACATTTGAACCTCCCCGGTATTTTCGGCTAGATGTGTTTAGTTTATCTGTTTCAATATGCGAAGTTTAATAACACTGTCCAACAAATGGAACAGAATTGTGACCTATAAATCTGCAAGGGCAAGTTGAGTAGGCCTGCAAAATAAACTTATAGCCCACCTGGTCTGAGCTTCTTTTTACAGCGGGTGAAAGTTTTCATTTTTTTGTTGTGTTGTGTGAATTTTATGAGGATTTTTCTGTGGAATATCTTGCTCCTCTCTTTATGGGCCAATTTGACCCTTTTTTGAGAAAATCAAAAATAGTCCCTTCGAAAAAGACATTTAAGGATTAAAATGTTCTACGAAAAAAATTGTCGGAAAATTTTAATGGGTCACCGAAGACGTCAAACTTGTAGATAACACTCTTCACGCTTAAATAGGAACCTT
This sequence comes from Polietes domitor, assembly GCA_947397865.1. Lineage (NCBI taxonomy): Eukaryota > Metazoa > Arthropoda > Insecta > Diptera > Muscidae > Polietes > Polietes domitor. The sequence continues at coordinate 139,301,861 of OX377620.1, forward strand.
ACAATTTTGAAAGGCTGTGTTCCTTTCAGAATTGTAGGGTCGCTATTCTGTTTCATTAAAAACGCCTTAAATTGTTGGACAGTGTAATTTATGTTCGTTAACAAATATCTAGTATTTAAAATTTAGGAGTTCATCCGGAAACTAAGTGGTTGTAATACTGATGAGGAAAAAGTATTTTTGCAGATAGTTGGGAAATATCAAGTGAATTTATAAGGAATAACTATCAGTCGGTGAATGATTGCTGTTTTCAAACATGCAAACATGTAGAAAATTTTATCCCAAAGGTGGAAAATCTAATTGTAATATCAGCATGAAGTAAAGAGTGATTTTTTGAGGTTAGGATTTTCATGCATTAGTATTTGACAGATCACGTGGGATTTCAGACATGGTGTCAAAGAGAAAGATGCTCAGTATGCTTTGACATTTCATCATGAATCGTCTTACAAACGAACAACGCTTGCAAATTATTGAATTTTATTATCAAAATGCGTGCTCTGTTAAGAAAGTTCATTGCGCGCTTCCATTTTATGGTCAGTTTAATCGACCCACTGAAGCGGCTATTCGGGCTATTGTGACTAAATTTCGCACCAAATTTACATTGTTGGACATTAAACCACCAACACGCTTACGTAGAGTGCGAACTGAAGAAAATATCGCAGCTGTATCGGCCAGTGTTAATGATGACCACCAATTTTCGATTCGTCGCCGTTCGCACCAATTGGGTCTCTGTTACTCAAAAACGTGGAAATGCCAAAATTGGACTAAGCGGATGGACCACCTAAGACGCAGCCGCGGTCAACATTTAAATGAAATTATCTTCAAAAAGTAAATGTCATGGACCAATCTAACGTTTCAAATAAAGAACCGATGAGATTTTGCAAATTTTATGCGTTTTTTTTTTTTAAAAAAGTTATCAAGCTCTTAAAAAATCACCCTTTAGAACGCTGAGAGAAAACATAAGGATAGAATAATAATTAGACGATTAGGACGAAATAGAATAACTGTTTTGAGAACTCGTATGTAATGCTCTAAGTGAGATGCTACTTTTTTACGAAAATTGTGTTTTATTTCCTGGGAACAAAATACATTTGAAAATATTCCACGCAGTTCTAATATTGTATTGTAGGCTAAACTTTTTTACTTAAAATAATGCTCGAAAGGTTTCAATTTCTCTATTATTATTTCCGTTTTGGTTCGTTTTGACCTTCAAACATTATGGTTTGCAAACCCTGTTAAGGTTTTAGGTGAGATATAGATCATGAATAGTCAAGTTATTGTTGCAAATTGCATCTGATTATTACTTAAAATCTTTCTTGATGTTGTATCCACAGTTGATAGAAACATAAAATATTTTAAGTAATAACCAGATGGAAGACGAATAAAAGCAGCACGGCGACTAAGACCTGCACGATGTTTGCAGTATGTACATTTAGTTTCTGCAGACAACCTATCTAAATCATAACCTCTCTGACGTCATGGCAATTATATTCCAATTCGCCGTGCATCTAATGTCAACATGAATGACATTTCATATTTTACATTCGTAATTATAGGCTTAGCATGTTTGCATTAAATTTTAATAATACGAAAACTCATTACAACACCTGTAAAAGATAATTACTGCCATAATAAAAAAATCGTTCACCTTCCATAATCTATTTGCTCATTAACATGTATCTATGCTCGTTTATTTACATCGCATCACTCGTACACACATATATCGACACACACTACAAAGCTCTTCAAACAAGTGTCAGACAAGTGTTTGGTGCATTAACATATGATAATAATCCCGGATAATTAATATGTAATATTTACCATTAGAAATTCTTAATTAAATACAGTTCGACAGGTATCATACGGACGACTGACAGACATGATAACACACCAAGGGTTGGTAGTGCAACTCAGTGGAAGGGTTCGCATTACAATTTCATGGCAATGTCAAGCATACTTGAAATCATATTTTGTGTTCACACATTCCTGGAAAGCTACGCCCCTGGTCGGCTTAAACACAAAAATTTCGTTTTAATAATAATGAGCATCATAAACTAGACATACAAAGTATTTCTATTTGGACAAGTTAATAACTATCTGCTAATATCAATGTATGATTATACATATTCAAAATAAACTGAACTCGAATTTAATAAAATTGAAATTGATTAGGACGTGCTTTGAAGTTGATTGTAGTTTAATTAACCTGTTCACTAAATACAAAATCACAATAATACTGAAAACAAAAAAATACTAGAAATACAATCTGACAATATTGCAGTGACTCGGATTTTTATACACTCCACGAGAGTATTATGTCTTTGTGCATTTGTTTGTAACACCCAAAAGGTAGGGAGATAGACCTATTGTTAACTATACCGATCGACTTAGAATCACTTTTCGAGTCGATTTAGCAATGTCCGTCTGTCTGTCCATCTATTCTTGTAAACACGATGCAGGTCGCAATTGTAGCCAGAACCAAACGAAACTTTGCACAACGAAGTTTTGGGGTACAAGGACGAACGCTATTTGAAGAAAATCGGTTCAGATTTAGATATAGCCGCCATACGAATTTCAGATATAGCTCCCATAGAAATTTCGGTCCCGATTTGACTTTTCCCCCTCTAGAAACCGCGAATTTTCACCGAATTTCTTCAAAGTGAGCATAGCACGTTATATTTGAACTGGAAGAACTTATTGTGAATGTTAGTCACATTTTTCCATGTTTGGATATAGCCTCGATACAAATATTCTTATCAATTTGACAAATCGGACCAGGTCATATTAGCCTATGATTAGGAAACATACAAAAATTCTTCCCGTTGTCACTTTTTTACCGAGTTGGATTGTATTCGGATAGAATGTGGAGTGTATCATATAGTCGGCCACGCCCGACTTTAGCCTTTCCTTATTTGTTTAAAAATGCATCAATGAAAGCACTAAAATGGTAAAAAACAAGTAATTAAGCTTCAGTCGGTTAAATCGACTTTTATATAACCTCACTCTCAAAGAACATATACTATAAGAGGTATAAGGAATTAAATTTCACTAAGGACAGGTTAATTTGTATGCAAGGTGCTAGGACCCAGCAAACAAAAATTGGAAGTACTTTTTAATCGCATCTCAGAATCCAAATATGCATTTTTACCGCTTATGATTTAGTTTTAAAAGAACAACTTCCAAAAAAAGTCTATAATATGTTAATATCTCGTAACATTTTACAAACAGCATTTTCACAGGTGAATGGGAATGAATATTTAATATGGGGTCACAGAGGTAAGGTTTTCGCTTTGCACGCAGAAGGTCCCCGGTTCGAATCGTTGCTAGGGAAAAAACTTTTTTATTACATTTATAAATAAATAATGTTTAATTTTATATAATTTTAACAATTTTTGCTTTAAAAAAAACAAATTTATTATTTTAATAAATAAAGAGTGATTTTTTTGAGGTTAGGATTTTCATGCATTAGTATTTGACAGATCACGTGGAATTTCAGACATGGTGTCAAAGAGAAAGATGCTCAGTATGCTTTGACATTTCATCATGAATCGTCTTACAAACGAACAACGCTTGCAAATTATTGAATTTTATTATCAAAATGCGTGCTCTGTTAAGAAAGTTCATTGCGCGCTTCCATTTTATGGTCAGTTTAATCGACCCACTGAAGCGGCTATTCGGGCTATTGTGACTAAATTTCGCACCAAATTTACATTGTTGGACATTAAACCACCAACACGCTTACGTAGAGTGCGAACTGAAGAAAATATCGCAGCTGTATCGGCCAGTGTTAATGATGACCACCAATTTTCGATTCGTCGCCGTTCGCACCAATTGGATCTCTGTTACTCAAAAACGTGGAAATGCCAAAATTGGACTAAGCGGATGGACCACCTAAGACGCAGCCGCGGTCAACATTTAAATGAAATTATCTTCAAAAAGTAAATGTCATGGACCAATCTAACGTTTCAAATAAAGAACCGATGAGATTTTGCAAATTTTATGCGTTTTTTTAAAAAAAAAAGTTATCAAGCTCTTAAAAAATCACCCTTTACTTCTTGAAATACTTAATTTTTATTAATTATGAATACAACATAATATCAGTAAAAGTAATTAGCGTTAATTTGTTTAATGCTAATTTAATTTGACATTAATATATTCTTTCATATTAAATGAATATTTTGTTAAGTTTCCTATTGTCAGTTTTACCGAACTAAATGGTTTGCTTTAATTATTCGCCACTCACAGCAGAGGATAGCTGAGATGGTTACAGTGAAATAGTAGCAATCAAACGGTCCGATGTTCTACCCCCGGTAGCGGCGAATTTTTTAGTGAAAAAGTGGTTTCTTTGCAACACTATAAAATAACTTTTAACTCTCTCAAAATAAAGGACATCCCTCCTATGGCACCTACGTGTTAAATTCATTGGTGAAGATCCCAATTTTCACTACTTCTGAACACACAAGATGAACATCTTTTTCACTTCTTTGGCTGCTCTCTTTTTGCTGGGGAGGTTCTCGGCACATAGTCCCAGCATCCACATTTATAAAACAATTGTAAAAACATGACTAAATATGAAGTCATAGCTGATTCCATGTTATGAAGGATTTAATTTTACCTAGTGCAGAGATAATTGTGTGGGAGGTACAAGATGGGCGTGGCTAAAGCGTAAATATTTTCAAATATCAAATTGGAAATGATTTGGTTTAATTTCAAAGAAAGCTTATGCCACTTTGTGTGAGGTACCAGAATTGGCGTGACAATTCCACTCATCTTCGAACTTAAACTAAGTTTGAACAAAATATTAGCATGTGCAAAGTTTGAATTGATTCCTTAACTACTTCCGAGAGTTATCGTGTACACCAGCCAGCCAGATGGACTTAAAAATTCGAGAAACGAATTTGGTCCTAACATACATAAGGTCTTAAGTCACCCCTTCAATGCGTTACACTTTTTTCAGTCTCAAATGATATATACCCTCCTACTCTGTAGAGTGAGCGTATAAAAACTGGCTAGCTTACAAATGGACAGTGATAAAGCCGAAATATTTTGGAACAATGCATTTAATAAACTAAATATTATTTTAGAGTGATTTTTGTATATTTTTTGGGGAAAATATTGATCTAATCATTTTTAAACATTGAAACCAAAATTAAAAATAATTAAATGTTTGTAAAACGTAACCGTCGCACAGTGGTTCAGAATCAAATTCCATCGACCAAAATTCAATTACTTTTGATCTAGTAAACATTTTTGAGTTTTGTAGAAAATCTGAAATTAGGCAAGGAACCAAAAGGATTCGCATATTTATAGAAATCTGACCAGAAGTCTGTATTCTTCTATCTAGAAAAGTATTTATTTTTTGTTCTTATATTTTACGTATTCGTTCATAATGCGCTGATTCTTTTTAGGTATTATAAATTTTTCAAATTTTCCTCATACATCTTAATAGCTTTTGCTCTCAAATTTTACAAGAATTACTAGCAAATACGAATTTTGAAAATGCATTCATTTTTCGTCTTTAATCATGTTTAAATGAATGAATGAATCGAATTTCATGATTCCTTCTTGGTTGGTAGCCTTTTTACACAATTTCACACACAAAAAGTACGAATTTTGAAAAATATTTTCTTGGTCACGTTCGTACTAAAAGTAATGCCGTTCCAAATTTTATGATTCTAGGCCCAGTCGTTTGGTCTAGGCGGTGGTACATCCATTTATCCCATTTAACCCTTTAAAAGTACGAAATTTTGCGTTTCTAAGCACTTTGAGGGATGTACACACCAGTTCCATCTGTTTGATTGGTACCATTTTTATCCCTTTTTAAACGATTTCACTCACAGAAAGTACAAATTTTAAAAACAAATTTTATTGGGCGCGTTGAAACTATAAGAGGTACCATTTGTATCCCTTTCAATCCCATTTTACCCCTTAAAAGTACGAATTACGAAAATATACACATACAGGCAGGTACTGTGAATGGTCTTCGCTATCGTGAGATGATAACGAACTTTTTATGGCCGAATTGGATGATACGGATGTGGACGATAAGTGGTTTTAACAGGACGAAACAATGGCTCTTTAGCGCGAAAAATTCAATGGCTGTTTTATCTCTTGTGGTGGCGATGTCAATTGGTCGCCAAGATCATGTGATTTGACACCGTTGGACATCTTTCTTTGGGGTTATTTGTACATCGATAAGCCAGCAACAATTCAAGAGCTGAAGGATGAGAAAATTCGGCACATTAACGCCATAGAACCTCAATTATGCATCAGCGTCATCGAAAATTTGGACCATCCGATGGAGGTATTTTGTTCGATACATAATTGAACCATACCAATATTATCATAATTAAAAGAAATGACAACAATTTCCTAAATAATTTGTGTTTTATTCAAAATTAACATCGGCGCTTAAAATTTAACCAAGAAAATTGTGCTTAATTTTGGACCAACATGTTTTTTCCTTCAGAAGAAATTAAAGAAAATGAAACATGTAAAAGGCATTAAGTTCGGCCAGACCGAATCTTATATTATATAACCTCAATGCACTTTGGTTGGTACCATTTTTATCCCCTTTTGCCTTTTGAAATTTATGTTTTTAGGGGCACGGCCTAAAAATATAAATATCGAAGGAGCGCCCGGTAGTCGAGTTGGTAGCGTGCTCGGCTATCAGCGTGGTGGTTGTGGGTTCGATTCCCACCAGAGTGTGTCGCTGCAAAAACTAGCTACAATGGTCTTAGTCACCCCGGCTCAATCCCTGGACCCAAAATTAGAATATAAATTTACTTTGTATTGTAATTCATAGTAAATAAAAAATATATAAATATCGAAAAAACTTTTTAAAGGAAATTACACAGGCCAATCGGTCGTTACCAATTTTGACCATAAAAGTATCGCGTTTACACAGTCAGAGGGACCTAGATGCCGAATTTCATTATAATACCTGCAACCGTTTGTATGGTCCGATTTGCTCATTTCCCATTTCGCCCGTTCTCCTCGTAAAGGTCGAATTATTAGAAATTACTTTATTTCACGATTCAGATGAGTGTTTACGCCTTATAAACCTTATAACCTATCCACACAATTAGAGAGATGTATACACCGAATTTCATGTTTACATCTCTTGTCGTTTGATTGGTACAATTTTTATCACTTTTTCTCATAGTTTCAATCCCAACCGAAACTAGTGAACTTTCCACAGTTAGACAGACACGGTTAGATCGTCTTGGTATTTCAATATTCAGAATGACACAGCTCCCCCACAACGTCTAAAATTCTATTAGGCAGTTTCTGAAATCAACAATTATTTATTTTTTTTTCCAGTAGGTACCACAGTACGACAGTGGACGAACTCTGCACACATCAGTGGTTTTTGTTGGCAAAAACAAATTACACATCAGAGTAAACAATTCTCTGTGGCCATGAACACTTATCTGTCTGCCATTGTTACTCGAGCCGTAGAATCAATCATTATTTAGCTATTTACCGGAAAACACCGACAGACCATGGAGAGACTTAATAAGTTTTTAGTGCTGTGCAACGTTTATAGCCTAATACTAGTGGTGACCAGCGTAAATGTAGTCATACAATTTAATTTAATAAAGTGTACAAAAATAAATATCTCTGACTTATCTTCAAGGCTGTGGATTTTAAGATAACAAATGTGCAGTGCAAGGCTGTGAACCAAAGTTTAGGTGAATTCAAGATGTGTTCACTGAAGGCCATCAAACGAAACGTTGTCGAACTTAACGTAAATTTCTCACCTTCGATGAATCCACTCGACAATATCACGGTGAGTTTCAAATTATCCTTCTGCCCGATAATATTGGATATTTGAAAATATATATTGCTCTGTATCTACATTTAGTTAATATTTCGTTTGAATAAGCGCGGCCACTACGCCCAGAAAGCCCTCTATGAATTCAAGGTGGATGTATGTGCATTTCTGAGCAGCACTCGCCGCAATCCTTTGGCCGATCTGGTATATAATATGTTTGAGTTAAAGAAGTATTCGAATATGAATCACAGCTGTCCCTATGACGTGAGTAGTATTCTTCAGTCCAGGCAAATTATAAGAAACAGACAGTGACAAATTACGCCAAAAAGCGGCATTTCATAATGGCGGGGAATCCCTCCAGCCCTGGCTGACCTGAAAAGTTGTTTTGCGATTCAATATACTGATTCAGAAAATCGACACAAAATATGTTTTCGATAATTTGTTTTTAATTTTTTTACTAAAATTCCAAATTCGTTGGAGTACCTTTAATAATTGTACTCTCATTTTGCAAGTAGAAGTCCGATCAAACCTGTTTATATGTTCAATTAAGGGAACTTATGATGGCTACAAATGTTGCTAATTAGACTTTCGCAAAAAACAGTGTTTGGATATTTTTTTTTCAATTTGAAAAACAATTTTGTTTCATTTTTAATAGAGGTCATTCTAAAAAAAATAAATAATCTATTGTGTCTACAAAGAGTTTCACAACAAAAGTTCGTAGGATAACAACCTATAGAAATACGAACCCATAAAAATTTACATTTAAGTTTTAAGTGTTCATAAGTCGTTTTTCCTTGTGAGCACAGATATACCTATACAGTCATCTGGTTCACATGTTGTCCCGGAAATGTCCGTATTTATATTAGTACTCCTGTGAACTTGCCGCCATTTTGGGTGTGCTGCATTTTAGAGGATTATAATTTGTCTTAACTGTGACTGCAATATGTGCATTTCCTCCGAGACTGTATTTAATAACTCCATTCTCTTTTTCAGCACGATGTAATTTTGAGTCACTGTCGTGTGAACACGAATATCTTCAATGTTCTCCCATTTACTTCCGGTGAATATACGATGTATTCCAAATGGATTTTGCTGACGAAACATGCAGCAGATATCAATGTTTCGTTCAAATTGGATTGAAATAAATATATTCAATAATATGTTGCGTTTATACATATACAAAATATAATTAATCAAACGTAGCTGTTTTAAGTTCTTTTGGGTGTTCTATTCGTCCACGTAAATAATTAATGTTTGTAATACATTTGCTTCTTATCAATTATGACTTGATTCGATCAAAATCATAATATATATATATATATATATTTTTTCCAGTAATATGTATCTGGGGCCATTATTTTCCAAGGTATAATTTAACTTGAAATTGTGATTTTTTCAAAGAGGTGTGGCCAATCAATCAACTGTAACTTCTGAAATACTTAACAGATTTTAATGTAATTTTCCTTGTTTTAAATGGCATTTTTTAAGTTTTAATTATTTTATTTTGATCTTCAAAATTATTATATTAATTATTTTTTTAATTTTAATGTGGTGTTCTTATATGTCTTTATAGTCGACTGTGTGAGTTTGGAAGTGGCGATTGGATTAATGGCTCTGAAAAATCTTTTGGGTTCAAAAAATTTGTGTCCGGGACCTAAAAAATATTTTTGTTTCAATTGAGGCATACGGACATGAAATTATGATGGTTTTGAAATGTTGCAAATTTCACTGTAACATAGAACCAATGGTTCATGAACGGTCTCAAAAAAGTATTTTTTTCTTTAAAAAAAAATAGAAAACTTTCAGAGTCTTATTGAGAAAAATCTATGGATAAATGTCAGGGCCATATTGTAGAAGTAATGGATGGAAAATCGTGTCACGTTTATTCGAAGTTTTTGTTTAAATTGATTTAGTCATGCGTGTAGATTTTTTCTTTTCACGCACTTTTTCATTTCGAGGGAGAGCGGAAATTATTTTTAAATTTCCCGGGAATTCCCACTCTGTGTAAATACAGTATTTACCAATCCATACTTCTGATTTTAACAGAACATGCAAATCTTTCAGCGTTTTGGTAAATAAACAAAAACACAGATTTGTAACAACAATATCATCATTGACTGGTTTTTGATAAATTATAAAAAGTGCAACAAATAATAAGAAAATAAATATTTACTGTTAAAATTAAAGTCACATTTGATTCGTTATTAATTATATGTTATTACTGAAATATTTTTGTGGTGAAATTTCAAATTTAGAAGTTTCCCCATTTAAATGAGCTACTTCCCAATTTCAGGCGACTCTTCGCGTCATTATTGTTGGGTCATAGACTTACCCATAATACTTTTTATACCTCATAGTCATCATACCAATTCAATATTTTTATTTTCCCTTCATAATCAAGAATTCCTCTTTGTTTGTAATAACTAATTTTAATTTTAATTTTGAGATGCTTGTAAGATGGCATGTGTACTTTATTACTTGGCGTGATTTTTTAAACGCAAATTCGGCAAGTGAGTTGTGCTTCTCGTTCGTATGTGAGAATCATCTCCTTATAGAGGCCGGGTTTGATGTTGAAAAGTCACTGCGAAGCCACTTGAAAAGACTTTTGACATGGTCGTGGTAGTATGCAGCCAAGTAATAAATGTCACCATGCCATTTGTAAATAAATTTGCGTTCTATTAAACATAGAAGCAAAATGGTCTTGAGCCAGGACAATATCCCAGTTCAAATCAAATATTGATTACAGACCAAAAAACTGCAAACGAAAAAACTAAAATAAAAAAAAAACAATGAACTGAGATTGCGAACATCCAGCCCATCCCTAAAAAGGTGAGGCTAATAATCCTGCTAACTATCGACCGATCGCGTTTGCTCAGCGCTTTCGAAGGTTATTGAGAGTATGGTTAACCACCATCTTGTGAGGTATTTAGAAACCAATGACTTACTTAATGATCGACAGTATGGCTTCCGTAGGAATCGATGTACGGGATACCTGATGACACTGCTATCCGAAAAGTGGAATCGTTCTATTCACCAGCTTGGTGAGAGTAAGGTCGTTGCTCTAGATATCTCCAAGGCCGTTGATAGAGTTTGGCACGGCGCACTCATATCAAAGCCTATCGCTTTTGGTGTTGGTAGCGACTTCTCTCGATTTTGTTTAAGCTCGATATAGCTTCCTCAGAGATCGCACTATACGTGTTGTTGTAGATGGGTTCTCATCCGACGAGCATAGGTTAACCGCAGGAGTACCACAGGGCTCTGTCCTTTCCCTCTCCCTTATTCTTATTTTCATCGACGACCTCTTGAATCGGACTTTGAATCCAATATACTCATTCGTGGATGACAGCAACCTCTGTCATTCATACTCATTCGATCATAGACCAAGTCGTCAAGAAATTGAGGATAAAAGGCGATTGATGGATGAGTCACTTAGCCAGGATTTGCTGTCCATTTCTGAATGGGGTCGAGAGAATAGAGTAAATTTTAATGCACGTTAGATCCAGTGCTCCTTGTTGTCTCACAAGCGATTCACTGATCCAACGGTGTCGTCGATTTTAATGAACGGTGTAGATATTGAGCAATCAGATACTCTCGATGTTCTAGGCATGATAATACAACGTGATGTTCGTTGGATAAAACATGTATTTGATGTGTCGAAATAAGCATTTAAATGTTTAGAATTTATAAAACGATGTAAGAAATATTTCACACCCTCTGATCTGCTCAATATCTACACTACCTACATCAGACCAAAGATGGAATACAACTCCCACATATGGTCGGGTGCACCAGCTTCATCACTGGAGCTACTTGACCGTGTCCAGAGGAGGGCGATGGTGTTGATAGGTGACGGTAGGATATCCAATTCTATTGTCTCCCTTGAACACCGTCGTAATGTTGGTTGTGTGTCATTGTTCTATAGATACTTTCATGGTGTTTGTTCTTGGGAAATTCGTGATCTTATACCGCCCGTGAGAACGTTCGGTAGAGATACGGTATCCTCAGCGGAACTTTAGTAAGAAAATTAAAAAAGTATCCATAAAAAATCGATATCGTTTTCGAATTTAAATAGGAAAAATATTTCAGAAAATGTCATGTAAGGATCTTGTTGCATATCAAATATTTTTTGGCATATGATTGCTGACTAAATAGAGAATATTTGTGACAGAATTGTTTCAGAAACCCAGATAGAGAAAGTTGAAATAAATTGTAGATTTTTGCAAAAATTGCATCATTTTTGCGACAGACTGCATATATGTTACAAGCGACACTGGTTCTTAATACACGAATCGCGAAAAAATTACAAAACAAATAAGTTATGCAAACAAATCGTTCTAGCCATATCTTCCGCGAAAATGAAAATTTTTTCAAAAATATCTAATTCGCATTTTCTGTTTACCGTGCTCTACCAAGATACCCACATTTTTTGTCGAAAAGATCGATCTTCCAAAAAAAATGGACCAATTTTAACTCAGTAGTTTTGCTATTTAAGGGTGGAGGGCATTATTTACAACTTTGGTGTCTATGGTCAACCCCACTGAAATTTTCTGGCAATTTTTTTCGTAGAACATTTTAATCCTTAAATGTCCTTTTTGAAAGAGCTTTTTTGATTTTCTCCAAAAAAAGGGCCAAATTGACCCATAGAGAGAAGAGTTAAAGGGTTAATATCTTCCACAAAAATGATCCTCATAAAATTCCACAATATAGTTCTGACAATGAAGAATTCTCTCAGACATTAACTTACAACACTTTTTTTCACTTAGAATTGTGCTCTCTTCGACCAAAAAAATTAAAACTTTGAAAGAAACTCAGACCAGCAGGACTATAAGTTTCTACAAAAATGGTCTACTCAACATGCACTTTCGGAATTATATTCTGTTGGACAGTGTTATTATTATTGTATAAAACTTAAACTTATAATAAATATTTTGAATTTCGACAAACAAACACGTTTATAATTGTTTCAGAGTAAGTACCAGGAACAACACCAAATATATTTTTTAAATTTCTGACAACTTTCTGTAAAACTAGAAGAAATTTGCTTCAAATTAGAAACAAAGTATATTTGTATCTCCTGCCACAAATTATTACTTATTTTCAAATTATACTTTATTTTCAATCCACCCTAGTGTTTACAATATCTTATCTTATCGGGATATGCAGTTTTTTCGAATGGTAGAATAGTAAGTATTTGAAACTATCGCCAAAATCAGAGAGAACAAGTAAAAACGCCCTTAAGTTCGGCCGGGCCGAACTTTATATACCCTCCACCATGGATTGCATTCCACACAAGAAAATATAATTTCTTTCAATATAGCCAAACAAAAACAAATACAAATATTGAAAAAATAATTTTATAAATAAATATAATATTTTTATTATTTCAAGGCAAGACTACCAATACGTTTACTATTTATAAATATAATAATAAGAATATAAAAAAATATAAATACTTCAAGTCAATTCGAAGCATAAATATTCTTATATTTATATTTTCAAAAAGCATAATTGCCATAAATATTGGTAAATAGTGGGCGTTACAGTGGGTTATATTTCCATTCCATTTTAATTCCAAAAGTACAAATTTTGCAAATCCATTATCTCACGTACATAGTGCAAAATAACTTAACCTCATGATTCAACCATTTTTACAGAAAAGTAAAAAGTACGCAAATCTTTCTATTTTGCTTTTATATGCAGTGTATACACCAATGCCATGATTCTAGATGCGGTCATTTGGTTGGTAGCATTTTTATCCTTTTTTTCTATTTTACCCCCTTAAGAGTACGACTTTCTAAAATCTCTTTATTTTACGTGTCTACGCAATTAGAGGGATTTACACACATTTTAGCAGTGGTCGTTTAGTTGGTACCATTTTTATCCCTCTGTACCCATTGTATCCCTTGAAAGTACGAGTTTGGGAAACAACTTTTATTTTTTGTGTCTACGGAGTCAGAGGAATGTATACTCCGAATTTCATGACTCTAGCTGCGGTCATTTGGTTGGTACTATTTTGATCCCCTTTTTCCATTTTAAACCCCAAAAAAATACGAATTTCGAAAAATCCAATCGGAGGAATGTATACACCGAATTTCATTATTCTAGGTGCAGCCGTTTGGTTGGTACCATTTTTATCCCGCTATTCCCATTTTACCCCTTAAAAGTACGAATTTGGGAAAAGTACTTTTATATTATGTACCTACTCAATTTCGAATTTCGTGTTTCCAGCTGATTTCCTTTAATATGTACCATTTTTATCCCTTTTTGCCCTCTACGAATAAATATCACTTTATGATGCGCGTTCATGTTAAAGGGGGGATGCACACACCCAATAACAAGTAATTACAAGCAGACATATCAAAAAATATGCTTAAATGTTCTAAAATATTAGGGGTTATTATTGGTATTTTTAGTCGCTTTGAGGGCCGATTTCGCCCAGTTGCAATCCCAACCGATCTACGAATATAAGACTCATTTATGGAAAATTTCAACAGACGGACGAACATGATCGTCTTAGAATTTTATGACGATCAATAATATATATACTTTATAGGGTCTCAGGTCGATATTTCAAGGTGTTACGGAGGTGGAGGGTATACAAATGTGTGTATGTGATCGGTTCACATGATACTATAAATCTATAAGTGTAAACTCTTTTTATATACTCTACGAGAGTATTATGGCTTTGTGCATTTGTTTGTAACACCCAAAAGGAAGAGAGGTAGACCCATTGTTAATCATACCGATCGACTCAGAATCACTTTTTTCACTCCCGATTTGACTCTTTTCACTCTAAATACCACATATTACAACAGATTTTCTTCAAAATTGGCAAAAGATCTTATATTTTAACTAGAAACACCTGTGGTGAAAATAGGTCAGATCGGTTCAGATTTAAATATAGCTCCCATTCAAATTTCGCTCCCGATTTGACTTTTTCTACTGTAGAAACCACATATTTTAACAGATCCTCTTCAAATTAGGCGAAATATCTTATATTTGTACTATAAACAGCCATGATGCAAATGGGTCAAATCGGTTCAGATTTATATATAACTCCCAATCAAATTTCACTCCCGATTTGACTTTTTTCGCTCTATAATCCACATATCTTCACAGATCTTCAAATCTTTCATAATATCTAATATTTCAACTAGAAACACTCATAGTGAAACTGGTTCACATCGGTTCAGATTTACATGTAGCTCCCATACAAATTTCGCTCCCGGATAGACTTTTTCCGCCCCATAAACCACAAATTTCACCGAATTTCTTCAAAGTGAGTTGGAAGCCTCGATACAAATATTCTTATCAATTTGACAAATTGGACCAGATCATATTAGCCTATCATTAGGACACATACAAAAATTCTTCCCGTTTTCTCTTTTTTACCGAATTGAATTGTATTCGGATAGAAAGTGGAGTGTATCATATAGTCGGCCCCGCCCGACTTTAGCCTTTCCTTACTTGTTAAAACTTATTTTACTGCTTTTTAACAGACTTTCTGCTTTCTTTTACTAAAAAATTCTTTGGAGTGCACTTGATATGAAGCCGGTTTACACACTTCACTGTTTAATCGCCATGGTTCGGACTATGGTGTATACGCTGTTCCTACACTAAAGGGACAATACCCTCTCGATCTAATCATAGTCCTCTTCTACTGTGTATTCTCCAATTCCATCGTTGTAGTATTATTTATCATTTACTCCAATATGCGTCTAGGCACAAGATGTAGTCACAACGTGAGCCTTTTATAGCTTCATTGTCCCATTTATACAGCATTAATAATCGATGTGTCTTGTAATCAGTCAATTAATTTGACAGTCTCGGAAAATAATCACAACAAACAATGTCGTATAAATTATTTCTGTCCTTAATGTCACATAAAATCAAATAATAGAATACAAATCACAACGATAAATTTTAGGGCAAAAAACGGGAGATGAAATCTCTCCTATAGACAGTTGAAATGGTACGTATAATAGGAGTCGAATATAGACACAGAAATTTACACACTAAAAGATGTTTGAATATCTATTTTGTGACATACCTGAAGCCTTGCATCTCCTTTACATTAATCCCATTCATTTCAGCTGGTCCATTCCACATCCACAGGTATAGACCAGGACTTACCAACGAGAGTATATAGGAATATATTTAGTTATGTAAGCATGTAAGTATGTGATGTTTATAGACCTTTAAGTGATTTAATATTGTGAAGCAAATCGAATACCAATACTATCACATTCAAATACCAATATTAGGGGTGTTTTTATACTACTCGGAATGGACTAACACACATTTAAACAGTTAGGTATTAATGGAACATTTATCATAATTCTGCTACACACGAATTTACAGATGAGATTTCCTAGAATAATGTTGATCAGGATCAGGAAGGAAATACTATTCAAAGTTGCTATCTTTATAAGATCAAGTCCTTATTCATATGATGGTAAGGTACGTGGGTTCCATCCACGACCACGAAGACAGAATAATAGCAATTGCTTTTGGATGTTATAACAAGGATCTCATATGATTGAACCGTATTCCAGAATGGGACGAAACAAGGAGGTGTAGTTTAGGGCGTACCTCAAAAAAAAAGTTCGCTGTACACCTTCGAATATGAAGTATTATTGAAAGGTAGTTTGAAAATTTTTTTTTATTTTTTTATGCCGAACGTAGGGGTCGCGCTTTTACATTTTTCTATATAACTTCTGCATTTATAAACGGATTTTAAAGTGTCGCTGTTTTTGTCTCGACGAGGCCGATTTTTTTGTCTTTGAAGTCATTGAACTCAATCACCCCCTTCTGGTACTTACCCATCATATCTCAGTTGCTACTACCCTAATGTACCACTCTAATATCAGAAAATTAAAGCTCCCATAAAATCATGAAACTCTTCCTAAGGAAGTATGTCGATTTTCAAAAAAATCGGCCTCGTCGAGACAAAAACATCGATGTATCACACTTTAAAATCCGTTTATAAATGCAGAAGTTATATAGAAAAATGTAAAAGTGCAACCCCTACGTTCGGCATAAAAAAAATAAAAAAAATTTTTTGAAACTACCTTTCAATAATACTTCATATTCGAAGGTGTACGGCGAACTTTTTTTTACTTGTAACCTGGTACGCTCTAGTGTAGTTGCCTAGTGACAAATGGATCTGAAATGTGGTCAAATTTTGACTTCTGTGCCAAGAAATAAAGATTTCATGACGAAAATTTATAAATATTCAAACTCATTCAATCATAAATTAACGATATTTTGACTATTACAATTATATTTACATTTAGATATTTACATATATCTGCATATAATTGAACTAAATAATCTCAGAAAATTATAGACATCTTCATCCAAAAACATAGAATTTATTTAAAATACGAACATCGAAATTTAACGTTTTTTGCTTCTCCTAAAAACTTTTGAAAATATTGGTTTCGTTATTTTGCATTTGAGGTGACAAGATAGACATTGTTTTTCTATTGGGAAATAAAACAGGATCAGGGTATATTCACTTTGTCATTCCGTTTGTAACACCTTAAAATATTCATCGGAGACCCATAAAGTATATATATTATGGGTCGTGGTAAAATTCTAAGACGATATAGCCATGTACGTCTGTCTGTTGAAAGCACGATAGCGACCGAAGGAAATGAGCTAGGAGGTTCAAATTTTCCCTAAATGTGTCTTATGGTTGCAGATCGGTTGGGATTGAAAGTGGGCCCAGAGGGAAAAATTTTTCCCTCACAAGGACTGAAAATACCCATAATATTTAGGGTATTTCAGCATGTTTTATGAACATAATAGCTTGTATTTACTTATAGCATAAAAGGGCACCATAGAGTGATTTTTATTTGTAGGGGGCGAAATGGGACGGAAAGGGATAAAAATAGTACCTATCAAACGACTACAGATAGAAACACGAAATTTGGCGTGTACATACCTCTAATAGAGTAGATACATAATATACAAGAATTTTTTCTAAATTTGTACTTTTAAGGGGTCAATGGAGATAGAGGGATAAAAATAGTACCAACCAACGACTGCACCTAGAATAATGAAATTCGGTGTATATATTCCTCTGATTGTATACACACATAAAATAAAGGAAATTTTCGAAATTCGTACATTTAGGGTGTAAAATGGGAAAAGGGGATACAAATTGTACCAAACAAATGGATGCAGTTAGAACCATGAAATTCGCGGTATACATTCCTCTGACTGAGTGACACGAAAAAAATGTTTTTCCAAATTCGT
Organism: Polietes domitor; assembly: GCA_947397865.1. Lineage (NCBI taxonomy): Eukaryota > Metazoa > Arthropoda > Insecta > Diptera > Muscidae > Polietes > Polietes domitor. The sequence goes on from OX377620.1 coordinate 139,319,898, forward strand.
ACTTTCAAGGGATTCAATGGGAGCAGAGGGATACAAATGGTACCAACTAAAAGGCTGCAGCTAAAATGATGAAATTTTCGAAAGTCGTACTTTTAAGGAGTAAATGCGAAAAGGGGATAAAAATGGTACCAACAAAATGGCCGCAGATAGTATCATGGAATTGGGTACATACATTCCTCTGAGTGCATAGCCACGTAAGATAATTTTTTCGAAATTCGTACTTTATTTTGTTGCTTTTACGACAAAAAATTGTAGAATCATGAAGTTGTCTTATACTGCGTACGTGAGAGATAAGGTATTTTCAAAATGTATACTTTTGAATTGAAAATAGATGGAAATACAACCAACCAAAGGACTGCAGCTGAAAATACACACTCTATCCCCCAATATTTAGGGTATTTATGATTGCTGCCTTATATTTACTTTATGAATTGAAGTATTATTTCCATTATATATACTGTAATATATTAATTAAATTTCTATATATATATTAATTAAATTTCTGATTTTCATACATTTGAAATTTGTTGCGGACATTCCTCTTGTAGCTCGGAAGCACCACAAAGAAAATAAAAGTTTTTGCGGGCGAAATGGGACAAAAAGGGATAAAATATGGTACCAATGATACGACAACAGATATAATCATGAAATTCGGTGTGTACATCCCTCTAATTGCATAGACACGTAAAATAGAGGGATTTTTCGAAATTCGTACTTTTAAGGGATATAATTGAAAAAGAGAGATACAAATGGGACCTACCAAACCGCTGAAGTTGAAATCCTGAAATTCGGTGTATACATTCTGACTATGAAGACTCGAAACAAAAAGGGTTTTTTCGAAATTTGTACAGTTGGGCGGAGAATGGGGCGAAATTTTGTACTTTTCTTATCAAAATAATACAATAATAATACTTTGTCTGTATCTGAAAATGCTTCTCCCTAGTGGCGACTGACAATCACCTAATGTTTAGGCATGTTCACTTTCACAGCATTGTATTTATTTATGGTAGTCGATTTTAAACAGTGCGCATAAGTATACATTATAGTTTGAAACACTAAACAAATATAGTAATGTGCATAAAAATATCACAATTTTCGTAATATGGTGCTGTACTTCTATGTAAAGTAGATATGCTAATACTGTGGAATGCACTCCGTGGTGGAGGGTATATAAGATTCGTCCCGGCCGAACTTAACGACTTCTTACTTGTTATTTTTCGTGTCTACGCAGTCAGAGGAATGTCTACTCCGAATTTCACGCATTACCCAATATCAAATAGGTATAAGCAGACATATTTGAAAAAAAACGTGCTTAAATACTCTAGAATATTAGGGGTTATTATGGGTATTTTCAGTCTTTGTGAGGGAAAATTTTTCCCTTTGGGCCGATTTCGCCCGTGCTTTCAACAGACACAGGGACAGACGGACGGACGGACATGGCTAGATCGTCTTAGAATTACGATCAAGAATAGATATACTTTATAGGGTCTCAGGTCGATATTTAAATCGTTACACTTGAACCGGACGATATACGTATGAAGTTATAGGTAAAATATATTAAAAAAATTAAAAAGTTTCAAAAGATAACATTTTTCAAAAATATTCTACTTTCATTCATGAGACTCTGTGTACAAAACTATTACTTTCCGATGTACTCTACAAATAACAAAAAATTCCGTAACGTCCGTATCCACTTATTATTTCTTTATCAATCTCAAATAATATCGGTTGTAAACAATTCTTGACATCATTTATCTTTGTAATGCAGTTTAAAGTGCTTACAACTAAACAAGAATCTATATTCTATTCATTGTAGAAAACGATCTGGAGGAGCTGATATCTGAAAAAGAAAACAAAAAATTCAACGACATGAAAATTGAAAGTATAGTATATAGAAAAAAGTTCGGATTTATACCATCATTATGGTTTCCCATTTTAAACGATTGGATATCCATTTTTCATTGATGGAATGAAGTATTTTCTTTCAGTTTTAAGCATTTACGTTTTATCTGGAGACAAACGAAAATCCTTTTTTCACGAACTACTCTTATATTTATTTGTAGTGTGTTCATCAACTGGTACGCGGTGCGTCAGTGCTGCCATGCCAATCAATTGGATTGGTTCATATTAAGAAAAAACTTGTTGATTACAAACATCTAAATCCATTGAAGTGGAATAAAAACAGAACATGAAATGATTATTTAGTGAAATAACAAATGATCAACACGAGTATCAGTGGCAATTGGACATAAATATGCGATAATAAAACAAAAACTGTGGATATATAACACAAATTGCAATTGTACACAGCTATTCAATGATACATCTATTTAATGATTCTGCAAAAAATATATTAAATGATTCTGATAGCAGCTTACAGTATTACGAAAACTGCACTTGTTTGGTCAAATCTAACTTTGGCTAGGATAGTTTGAGTCTTTTAGTTCAATAATATCCAGACAATGTAACGATTTGGTGGTATCATCGGGCATTATTTCTTAAAGAATGAGGACTTCCGGGACGTGATTGTGAATACCACTCGTTATTGTGCTCTGATAAGGGAACATTTGCTGTCTGAAATTAAGTCCACTGGTCTCGACGACAATTTACAGTTACAACACACAGACGGTCCACATTTATGAATGAGCAGGATAATTCAAAAGGACATTTTAATGTTGGGATGGGTAGACTATATTTTTCGGGTATTTAGAGATAATCATGTTTAAGTTTTATTCAAACCCCAATATTGCGATAAATAATATCTTTTTATCGTGGACATTTCTACAAATGGATAATGACGTTGCTATTCTGTAAACCACACATCCTTTTAGAACATAATTATGCCATTCAAAACACATGTACACCACAAAGGCATTTGTTATACCTTTCACCACAGGATGGGGGTATACTAAGTTTGTAATTCCGTTTGTAACACTTTGAAATATCGACCTGAGACCCTACAAAGTATATATATTATTGATCGTTACAAAATTCTGAGACGATTAATCCGTCTATCTGTTCGCATATTGAAAGTACGCTAGCATCTAAACGAAATTGAAATTGAAAATGGGCGAAATTCGTCCACATAGAAATATTTTTCCTTCGCAAGGACTGAAAATTTTCTTAATAACCCATAATATTTAGAGTATTTAAGCATGTTTTTTGAATTTTGAAAGTGAACTATAAAGTGATTTTTCTTTGATGGGGCAAAAAGGGATAAAAATGGTACATATCAAACGACAATTGTTAGATACACGAAATTCGGTGTGTACATTTCTCTAATTATGCAGATCATAATATAAAAGTAGTTTTACCAAATTCGTAATTTTAAGGGATAAATTGGGAATAGAGGGATAAAAATGGCACCAAACTGCTGCACCTACACTCAGAAAAAAAGTGAACCCTATAATGAGAACTAAAAATTAGGAAAATTGAACTTTGTATAGCACTAAAGCAATATTTTCTCATATCAAGTTCAAACTTTGCCTCGAAAATAGTACATGCATTGAACTTGTTACTAGTTCAATTTTCCTCAAACAAAGTAAAATAAAAAACTGAAGAAAATTCCAGTAAGTTTTTCCTCAAATCAAGTACATATTTACTGAATATAAGTCAAATTTTGCTGAAATTTTCCTAAAAGTAAGTAATTCCATGCTTTATATAAGGTTACTTTCTATATATGTTTGTGTGCCAAAAAATTTGAAATCAATTTTTGAAAGCTTTTTTCTCAACCAATTTTGCTCAAATTTTGCACACTTAATCATTTTCGATGACAATACAAGGAAATGGAAAAATTTGACCAATTGGACAAAGGGGCGTGGCACCTCCCATACGAAGTTAAAACCTATTATTGAATATTGTCAGTTCTATGACACCTAGAATGCTGAAATTTTGTGTAAGTGCATCTAGCATCAATTCGCATAGTTGTGCCAAAAATGGGCGGTATTGGAAAAGTGGGCGTGGCATCTCCCATACGAAGTTAAAACCTATTATTGAATATTGTCAGACCTAGAGTGCTGAAATTTTGTGTAAGTGCATATACCATCAATGTGCATAGTTGTGCCAAAGAGGGGCGGTATTGGAAAAGTGGGCGTGGCACCTCCCATACGAAGTTAAAACCTATTATCGAATATTGTCAGTTCTATGACACCTAGAGTGCTGTAATTTTGTGTAAGTGCATCTAGCATCAATGTGCATAGTTGTGCCAAAAATGGGCGGTATTGGAAAAGTGGGCGTGGAACCTCCCATACGAAGTTAAAACCTATTATTGAATATTGTCAGTTCTATGACACCTAGAGTGCTGAAATTTTGTGTAAGTGCATCTAGCATCAATTCGCATAGTTGTGCCAAAAAGGGGCGGTATTGGAAAAGTGGGCGTGGCACCTCCCATACGAAGTTAAAACCTATTATTGAATATTGTCAGTTCTATGACACCTAGAGTGCTGAAATTTTGTGTAAGTGCATCTACCATCAATGTGCGTAGTTCTGCCAAAAATGGGCGGTATTGGAATAGTGGGCGTACCACCTCCCATACGAAGTTAAAACATATTATCGAATAGTGTCAGTTCTATGACACGTATAGTGCTCAAATTTTGTGTAAGTGCATCTAGCATCAATGTGCGTAGTTGCGCCTAAAATGGGCGGTAATGCAAAAGTGGGCGTGGCACCTCCCATATGAAGTTAAAACCAAAATTACACCTACTGTAATTTTGTGTAAGTGCATCTAGCATTAATGTGCGTAGTTGTGACAAAAATGGGCGGTAATGGAAATGTGGGCGTGGCACCTCCTATACGAAGTTAAAACCCATTTTCGAATATATGCCGTTCTATGGCAGATAAAAAACTGAAATTTTGCAGTAATTTTTCCTTCTACAAAAGATAACTAAAAAATAATTTCTAGGCCCAATAGAATTCTGCTTGCATAAAGCATGGATTAAAAAAAAATTTTTTTTTTGATTTACTAGTTTTTTTACTCAAGTAAATATTTACTTAAACTGAGGACAATTTCGCTGATTTTTTCCTTAAAACAAGTAATTTTTTACTGAAACTGAGGAAAAGTTTACTTGATACAAGGAAAAAAGTGAACTTAAAATAAGTTCAATCTAACTAAAAAATCAAACAAATGGTTTTGCTTCAGAGTATGCAAAACTGATACAAAAAATGGCAAGATGAAATATTTCTCAAAAATTTCATGATATCTCTGCCATAAAGAGTTGACCTATTACTCCATGATTGCTGCGCAGGCAAGATAGGCGCCTTCGCAGTCGTTGTTTAAATTAGATACTTAAAGTATTTAGGAAATAAGTCTCTGCAAGCGAACAAGACTTGCTTCTTATATTAATATTCAAGAATTTTCTAAACAATTTCAAGTGAGTTTTTATAAGTTCATTAATACTTAAATGTATGAAGTAAACATATTAACTTACTTTTAGGAAAAACAAGTAAGGAAAGGCTAAAGTCGGGCGGGGTCGACTATATAATACCCTACACCACTCCCTGCGTATATACCTTGCTTTGATTACTAAACCCGGGTATTTCATGGGAGCAATTTTATGTAGTTCATATAAATTCTATAAATTCATCTTTGGTCATATTTAACGAATACGGTAAATAATAAAGTAATTGATCCAATTTTCCACCAGATATTCCGAGTCAAGTAAATATAACACGATCTGGAAAAATTGATCATCATCGAATGATAAATACAGATTATACAGCGGTAATAGGATGAATCGGACGGACATTTGAAGAGGGCCTATAACAACATTTGAGGCATGTGTCAAAACATGCGCCTATATATTCCTCATCCACGGTATGTATTCCTAGTTGAAACATATAATGATCTGCAAAATTTTATGAAGGTCCCATGTATGATGTAGTTTCTAGAGCTGTAATAGAGCAGAATGGGGCCCCATTCGGGTTTTACCAAAGTATGGATATATGGGCATCTCACAAACAAATAAGGAAAGACTAAAGACGGACGGAGCCACTATATGATACTCCCCACTTTCTACCTCATTACAATTCAATTCGGTAAAAAAATGAAATCGGGAAGGACTTTTGAATCATGTAAATGTGTGTGTTTGACAAAAAATGTTAAATCGGAAAGAACATTTGTATGGGGGTATACTGATACCTGGAATGATGTGACCCGCTTTCACCATGTATGCTTATTGGTAAAATATAATATGCAAAGTTTGGCCAAAATCGGTTAAACACTCGGGAGCGATATTTGTATTGAAGCTATATCTAAATCTGAACCCATCTTAACCACTTTCACCATAGGTGTTTTTAGTTAGATTATAAAATGTTGTGCCAATTTTAAAGAACATCGGGTACAAAATGTGGATTTTAGAGCGGAAAAAGTCAATTCGGGAGCGACAATTGTATGGGGGCTATATATAAATCTGAACCGATCTTACCCACTTTCAGCGCAGGTGTTTCTGGTTCGATTATAAAACGTTGTGCCAATTTTAAAGAAAATCGGGTACAATATGTTGTTTCTAAAGCGGAAAAAGTGAAATCGGGAGCGACATTTGTATTGGGGCTATATCTAAATCTGATCCGATTTCCTCCAAATTCAATACCAATGGTCCTTGGCCAGATCATTTCCAATCAATGTTTCCTAATCATAGGCTAATATGACCTGGTTCGATTTGTCAAATCGATACGAATATTTGTATCGGGGCTACATCCAAACATGGAAAATATGACTAACTTTCACAATAAGTTCTTCAAGTTCAAATATAAGGTGTTATGCTCACTTTGAAGAAATTCAGTGAAAATTCGTGGTTTCTGGGACGGAAAAAGTCAAATCGGGAGCGAAATTTGTATGTGAGCTATATATAAATCTGAACCGATCTGACATATATTCACCACAGGTGTTTCTAGTTGATATATAAGATGTTTTGCCAAATCTGAAGACAATCTGATACAATATGTGATTTCTAGAGCGGAAAAAGTCAAATCGGGAGCGACATTTTTATGGGAGCTATATATAAATCTGAACCGATCTGACCCATTTTTACCACAGGTGTTTCTAGTTGAAATATAAGATGGTTTGCCAATTTTGAAGAAAATCTGTTGTTATATGTGGTATCTAGATTGAAAAGAGTCAAATCGGGAGTGAAATTCGTATGGGGGCTATATCTAAATCTGAACCGATCTAACACATTTTTACCGCAGGTGTTTCTAGTTGAAATATAAGATGGTTTGCCAATTTTGAAGAAAATCTGTTGTTATATGTCGTATCTAGATTGAAAAGAGTCAAATCGGGAGTGAAATTTGTATGTGAGCTATATGTAAATCTGAACCGATCTGACCCATTTTCACTATGGGAGTTTCTAGGACAAATATAATATATTTCGCCTAATTTGAAGAGGATCTATTAAAATATGTGGTTTCTAGAGCGGAAAAAGTCAAATCGGGAGCGAAATTTGTATGGGAGCTATATATAAATCTGAACCGATCTGACCCATTTTTACCACAGGTGTTTCTAGTTGAAATATATGATGGTTTGCCAATTTTGAAGAAAATCTGTTGTTATATGTGGTAGATTGAAAAGAGTCAAATCGGGAGTGAAATTCGTATGGGGGATATATCTAAATCTGAACCGATTTTCTTCAAATTAAATAGCGTTCGTTCTTATACCGAAAAACTTCGTTGTGTAAAGTTTCATTTAGTTCTGTCTACAATTGCGACCTGTATCGTGATTACAAGAATAGATGGACGGACAGACAGACAGACGGACATTTCTAAATCGATTCAAAAAGTGATTCTAAGTCGATCGGTATAATTAACAATGGGTCTATCTCTCTTCCTTTTGGGTGTTACAAACAAATGCACAAAGACATAATACTCTCGTGGAGTGTATAAAAATAGATTTATTTATTGTATTATTTTAGTGAGAAGAGTCAAATCGGAGGTGAAATTCGTATGGGGGCTATATCTAAATCTGACTCAAATTAAATAGCGTTCGTCCTTGTCCCGAAAAACTTCGTTATGCAAAGTTTCATTTAATTCAATTTCTACCTATATCGTGATTACAAGAATAGATGGACATTGGTAAATCGATTCAAAAAGTGATTCTAAGTCGATCGGTATAATTACACTAGTCAACAGTCAAAATGTACTCGGGATGCGATAATTTTTTCTGTGTAGATAACCTTGACATGAGCTCGAAAAACGCAATAAAAATTTTTTTTTCGTTTGGTTTTTGTTTTATTTTTTTTTTTTAAATTTAAAAAATTTTTTTTTTGGTTAATTTGTTTCGTCCGGCATAACTCGGGAACCACTAGCCCGATTTAATTGAATTAAATTTTAAAAAATTTAAAATTACAATTCCCTTAATCTGTTGCTATATTGTTTTCCTATACAAGCAACAGTTTCCAAGTTAAAAATGAATATATAAAGGAAAAAACTTATTTTTTGCCTAAAGATTTAAATTTTTTTTTTAAATCCATAAAAAATCCAAAATGAAAAAAATGTCAAATCTTATTACTTTTACGTAAAGTCACATAACCTATGAGCAAAATGAGACAAAAATCATGAAAATCGATGCACGCGTTTCGCTTTTATTCGCAATTGAGTAAAGGTATGAATTTCAAAAATTTGCTCGACATATGCACAACTTTGTCTATGGTAAGGTTTTTTCTTTTTTTTTTTATTCTCAGAATTAACAAAACGGAATAAACAAAGGGTTATTTAATTTTTATGATTGCGTAAGCAAAGTAATAAACGCTAATAAATGTGCGTGAACAATTAAAAGGAAAAAAGGAAAGGGGACTTTTTTAATTATTTGGGTTTTCCGTTGGCTACCTGTATGATTTTTTTACAGAAATGCAACCCACATTTAAGGGTGGTCATTATTCGGAAAATTTAAGACTCACACATGGTGAAACAGGTACGTAGCCACCGTAAAAAAAGATACACCCATTTATAAGTACCTGTCAGTAAAATACTAAACAATACACAGTATAAATAGGTCTTCATTGATCGATTTTACTCATTCAACAAGTGTCGACGAACGCGATAGTTAAAATGAGCAAACGTTCGCGAGGATTTGAATGCAATACCAATCCAAGTAATTTTTGTTACATGTGCGGAGAATACGTTTCTGAAAAAAACAAGCGTTGTTTTTAACATAAATTGATAGATTCACTTGAAGAGAGCTTCAATTTAAAGGTCTCAAACATAGATGAGCGGTGGACACCAAGTGCTCTATGTCCAAGGTGCTACGTACAGTTAGCTGACTCAAGGTAAGTGTAGATTACGAAATTCAAGAACATATATAACTTATTATTGAAATTCTTTCAGACGACAGCCGAGAATCATCATGCCAATGCTTTGGAGAGCTCCGCTTTGCCATGTAACAGATTGCTACTTCTGTCTTAGCAAAAAAACAGGCGTGGGAAAAAATATACGATGGACTTACGCTGCTGTTTCAACAGTGAATTTTCCAGTGCCATTTTCCGAAGAACCAGTGGACCCGCAACCGTCCGTTTCAAGATGGGCATCTAATAATGAGGCGATACATCCAACATCAGATCCGGAGACAGTAGAAACCACATCAGAATGCGAGTCAACATATACATTGCATGGAGGTCAACGCTTATGTTCCCAAGCAGAACTGAACGATTGGGTTAGAGAATTGAAACTCTCCAAGGAAGATGCAGAGTTGCATGCATCGCGCATGCAACAGTTCGGTTTCTTGGCTCCTGGTGTGGTGACAACAATCTACAGGAAGCGTCATGAACCATACGCAAGGTACTACACAAAAAAAGACAACATCTGTTTTTGTAAGGACATTCCCGGATTATTTGGTGAACTCGGGTACTCTTACGATCCAGGAGAGTGGCGTCTTTTCATCGACAGCAACAAGCAGAGCCTTAAAGCAATTTTACTGCACAACGGCAACAAGAAACCTTCGATTCCAATTGCTCATGCCGTTGACACCAAGGAAACATACGAAGTCATGGACAATCTACTAAAGTGCCTTAACTATGAGAGGCACGATTGGAAAGTTTGTGCCGACCTTAAGGTTATCGGTATCCTTTGTGGATTACAAGGTGGATTCACAAAGTACTGTTGTTTTCTCTGCCTTTGGGACAGCCGCGATCGTCAACATCATTACACCAGGAGGAGTTGGACAGAAAGAGTTAACTTCATCCCCGGCAGCGACAACGTGAAATATACACCACTCATAAAAAAGGAAAATGTTTTTCTCCCACCTCTTCACATAAAGCTCGGACTCATAAAAAACTTCGTGAAAGCTATCAACAAAGATGGCGAAGCGTTCGCCTATTTAAAAACCATTTTTCCTCACCTTTCATCGGCAAAGATTAAGGAAGGCGTTTTCGACGGTCCGCAAATTAAAAAGTTGTTGCAAGACCAACAGTTTGAGCACATTTTATCACCAAATGAAGCTGCAGCTTGGAACTCATTTCGGCAAATTGTTTCCGGATTTCTTGGAAACAACAAAAGCTCAAATTACAGAGAGATCGTCGAACAACTACTCCAAAATTATAAAAAAATTAGAGCAAATATGTCGCTTAAGATACATTTTCTACACTCGCACTTGGACTTCTTTCCGGACAACCTGGGCGATGTGAGTGACGAGCATGGTGAGCGTTTTCATCAGCAAATGAAAGAAATTGAGCACCGATACCAAGGATTTTGGAACGAAGCTATGATGGGGGACTATATCTGGTTCCTGATAAGAGAAACAGACCCACAACAATATAAAAGAATTTAATTTTTTTGTAATAAAAAAGAAAAAACCTTACCATAAACAAAGTTGTGCATACGTCGAGCAAATTTTTGAAATTCATACCTTTACTCAATTGCGAATAAAAGCGAAACGCGTGCATCGATTTTCATGATCTTTGTCTCATTTTGCTCATAGGTTATGTGACTTTACGTAAAAGTAATAAGATTTGACATTTTTTTTTCATTTTGGATTTTTTATGGATTTTTTAAAATAAAAAAATTTAAATCTTTAGGCAAAAAATAAGTTTTTTCCTTTATATATTCATTTTTAACTTGGAAACTGTTGCTTGTATAGGAAAACAATATATGAACAGATTAAGGGAATTGTAATTTTAAATTTTTTAAAATTTAATTCAATTAAATCGGGCTAGTGGTTCCCGAGTTATGCCGGACGAAACAAATTAACCAAAAAAAAATTTTTAAAATTTAAAAAAATAAATAAAACAAAAACCAAACGAAAAAAAAATTTTATTACGTTTTTCGAGCTCATGTCAAGGTTATCTACACAGAAAAAATTATCGCATCCGGAGTACATGAAATTTTTTTCATTTTGTTGAGTAGTGTTATCAATTATTCTATCTCGCTTCCTTTGGGTGTTACAAATAAATGCACAAAGACATAATACTCTCGTGGAGTGTATAAAATGTCTATATTTAAAAAATTTTACTCCAATACTTTTTCACAGAATCGAAGAATTTCGTCTCACCAATAGAGTTTTACATAATTATTAATTTAGAGTAAATTACTTTTCAATAATTTTTTTCCAACGATATACGGGTTAGTATCAAGCAAATTATTTGCTTTTATTAAGAATGTTTTTAGATGTCATTATGATATCATAGTGATTCTTATCTACACTTTTACTAAACGATTTGTTTATTAAATTTCCATCGGTTAATTAAAAAGAAACTTTTCCGATCAATGTGGTGCCCATTACCGAAATTAGCATTACACAATCTTGAAATTGGCTCAATTCGTTTAGTATGTTCGTATTTTCATAACCTTTGTCCGAAATTCAATAAAGTGTCCACGATTTTTTATTTAATTTTCGTGTTTTCATGATTTACTGCAAAATTACCATTTCGGACGAGTTATTTTAGAAAGAACTTAAAAATTCTATATTTTTGCTTCAAAAAGTCTAAATGGTTTTAAAAAAGTATATGTTCGAAACCTCTCTGGGGGGTTTGAACCCCCAAACAACCCCTCCTCTGATAGCTCCAATACAAAAATCTCGCCCGATTCGGATTTACTTCTTACCAAAGATGAACGTAAAGTTCTCTTGTCCATAAAGAACCACAGAATACGAATGTATTCGGCAGTAAACTTTCACACATATTTTCAAATGTCTACAGAAAAATTCTAATTAGTAATTGGCTTTCGTAACACTGTGCTGATGTTGGTGATGAAATACTTAACATCCTCGCACGAATGTTGATTGTTTTATGTGCCATTGTACGAGTAGCATATATTTCTATCAATGTCTGTCTGCACATACCCTACCCACGGACGTACTCCCACAGCTCGCTCCTGTATTCACTTTGTGTATTGTGCTGCCTTCCGTGGCGTGGGGAATGGCAGGCAGCAGGAGTAGTCGCTTCAGTGGATGTGGTATTTGTAGCATTTACCCGTCACCATGTGTTTGAATGTTCTTGTAAAGCAATCAGTTTATAATAAATTTATCGGGGAATTCATTGGAATACGTGACGTACATATTTTGCGAAACTTCAAGCCCAAAAAGGAAATATTTGGCAAAAATTAATCAATCTTCAACTAAAAGTCTGTAAAGAGCTTCACAGCTCCGCAATCCTCTATATCTGTTCGATGTTTTTCTTTAGTTTGGGAAAAGTCGTGACACGAATTAATCAGAGACTAAGTCAATAATTCCAACATACGAGTACTCCCGGCGTGGTATGCATGTTCCCTTGGATGTTCAATCATGCAAAATAGGGAAGCGCCTATTGGGTGCGTCGTGTCATTCATGTTTGTGAGACATTTTCGCATACTTTCCAAATCTTTAGTATTTCGCAGAGCACATAATCGCCAGAGTAAGATAACGTGTATTAACGAGTTTGTGAAAGCAATAAACAGTGGTTTAACGGGCATAAGGGGGTAAACAAATTAAAAAAGTAACCAAAACCAAGTAAGGAAAGGCTAAAGTGGGGCGGGCCGACTATAAGATACCCTACACCACTCCCTGCAGGGGGGCGATTTTATGTAGTTCTTATACATTATTTAGTAATATGGCAAAATTGATGAAAATCGTTTGCATTATTTTACTCATACATGTGTGGCATTTACATAGAGTGATCAAATCCGAGACCGAAAACCGGATCAATCGGGTTTTTCATCTGAGACCGACCGTCGGGTTTTTTAAAATAGCGGTTTTTGAAAAACCGGGAAATCCAGGTTTTTTTATGATGGTCTCAACCGGTTGTTCATAGTGCAAAAAGCATCTTATTCGGTGCGAATTTATTTATTATATGCCAGTTTTAATATTATCAAAAAACTCACTCAACGTTTTTTTATTAGTGTTTTCAGAGGCGATTAGCTGACAGACAGTTTGACCCAATGAAGAAGTGAATTTCTGGGAGTGACCGCAACGCGTTCCTCCTTATACGTATATTATACTCATCCTTGTAGGTAATATGACGTTTACTTTAGGTCAAAGTTGTTCGTGGTTCTAGTTTTAGACTGGTCCAAAGTTGGTACATTTGTCGTTTTTGTGAGGGATAGCTTCGTTAATGGTATACAAACTTTGGAACTCGCATTGATATCGTTAGTATCGTCTGAAAGGTTGATGGACTCCCTTTTGCGAACATAAGAGAAAAGTTAAAGGTCCTTGTATTTCAAGTAGTCCAAAAATACGCTTAATTTATTCTCTACAAGATATTAGAACTTCAGATTTTTTCAGCAAGTCATAATTTGTAGTCTTCACGCTGTAAACACCTGTTACAAACTGATATTTTGGGAAAAATAGTTGCATGACTTGAATTAAAAAATATATATATATATTTAAGAAGTTGTTAAATTGTTTTGCCAATGTACCTCAAGCTAATTCAGACAGGAATGTTTGGAGTAAATTTCGAAAGATTTCAATGTGCGGAATCTGATTATGACATGTCCTATCGCAAGAACCAGTATGCACAATGGTTAACATTTTGTGGAATTACCCTATAATGAATAATTTCCCCATTTGTAGCTGTTTCAAGAAGAACCCGAAAAAACCCGGTCCAACCGGGTTTTCCATCGTCGAGATTTGCGTGTTCGAAAACGTATCTGGGACATGGAACTAGATACATTCTCGATCATGGGAAGTGGTTGACTGCTTTCCGGCAAGGAAACATTTTGCAAACATTTCAGCCATTAGGTTAGCTTTGGCAACCGTGGATTGATGAGGAGTTACCTTTACACTTCTTACAAATGTTCGAAAGCTCTTACTTCCCCTTGCAGAAGAAAGAACTTTGGCACGTGTAACTTCCCCGCCACATATGGTTATTTCTGCTTTCGTAGCAAATCAGTTTTGGCGATTTTTTTTGTTGAATACATGGATCCATATAGTCCATTTTCAACAGGATCGTTACCTCTCGGTCTGTTTGTTGATTGCGCCTCACAAAAAGGTCTGTTATATCCAGCCTAAATGAATGAGATATTTGGCTAGATCTTTAATATAAATTTCCGATACCTCGTCAAAATTGTGTAGTAATTGTTACCATTCGTTGCCGAATCTTCGGCAGGGCTCGTTGAATTGCAGCTTCATTCGACGCGCATGATTTCCAATTGTCCCATGTCCCGTCAGCACAAAGATCACACTTGACAGATTTTTGCTATTTCGATCGAGTGGTTTGTCTGGATATTTCGCAAGTGTCTAAGATTTTCCACTTGAAATTAGCTCGGTATATACTCGGCAATTCTTTCCATCAAAGTCCCTGTCTCTATTAAGATTGACTCCGAACGATTTTTTTCCAAATTAAATACCATCAGTCTCTGGCCTAAATAAATTACTCAAGCTATAAATTGACACAGCTGATGATTGTAAACCGATCATGAAAGTAACTTATAATACCCCATTCCACGAAGTAGGAGTAGGTTATAAATACAACCGATATAGATAATCCAATATTTAGTAATAGTCATACAAGCAATTTTGAATTTGAAAAGGAGAAACAACACACTCAATCATACGCACATTGACTATATACATATTTTATTGTAAAATAAAATTAAAAGAACAATTTATGACATTTACTGCTTGATAATGATATCATGTAAACGTTGGCCACGACTACGTCTGAGATGGTCCGAGTTGTCGAATACGATAGGCTAAGCTGCTGAGAAGGACGACGAATCGATTCTCAACGGCCTTCGCTTATACTCTCAGCTACAGCTGCTAAATTCTCTTCGCAGTTTTTCGTAATACAGCTGAACAGTTCTGATGTGAGTCTTTCCATGATGAGTTGCCAAACGATACTGAACAATAATGACAAAGCAGTTTGATATGAGTCAAGCGTGATCTGTCAAAAAAGCCTATTGAAAATCAATCCTCACTATGAATCACTTGACACTGTGAAGGGACAAATATTCAGCGATTCATATGTATGGAGTGCTAGCGTTAGCATTCTGTTATCAGTCTTATATACATTTACATTTTATGAAAATTCACATATTTTCTTGTGGCGTAACCACTGTTCAGTCAATTCTAAGTGCAAACATTGTTATCATTCATTGGCATGTCTTATCAAAACATTTCCAGTTTTACTGGACATAAATCTTGGTAGATTTAATAAAACTGAGAAAATTACGATGAAATGAATTATTTCAACATCAACGGATTTGACTGACACTCACGCACTCAAACATGCGGAGTTATTTGGGCATAAAAATAAAACAAACGCAGTAACCACAACTTTTCAGGGGTGTTTTGCAAACCACTTTCGAACAGAAATGTTCGAATGTTTGCGGCATTTTCGTTCAAATTAACAATCTTGCAGCTTTAGCTGAAATCCATTTTCAATCGAATGTGAATTGCAGAACACCCCTGGCAATTTGCCAACACCCAACCACTTACATATATAAACAGAAAAGTCTTAAGAAACTCATAACGTGATGGGAATTTAAAGATAACAGTGAAGAGACAGTGAAATCCTTTAAAAACAATTTTTTATCCCGACAACACATGATCAGAGAGAGCATATTGATGGATGGGTAGGCGGGTGGGTTGTTGATATCAACGATTATCGTAAACTCCACACAAACCATTAATATCATTTCAAATACATACATATTGTGTATGTCCCGGAGAGGAGTGAAGGACTATTGTGCCTTTATTTGCAGTCGTTATATACAAGCTTACTGTTTCCAATGGTACATACTCTCAATTGAGTAACAGTTTAAACAACTCACATTTCTCTGTATCTCAGAATACTTAAATTTAAACACAAACAAATCTTCTGCCTCCCAACATCTCGCAAGGCTAAAACTAGGAAGCGACATCTCTCAAAATTTTACAAACTTCAGATCCAACAAAAACACCTAAAATTCATATAATCAGATAAAAATTTTGAAAATATTACTAGATTTGCATTTTACTCGAATTCCCAAAGTGGTGAAATTTTTTAGTAAAATTTTGAAAGATGTTAGATGGAATTAGCAAAATTTTTTATTTTTGCAAAAAAAAATGTTTTCGTGAATACATCAATAACAGAGATACAAGCCGACCGATTTTAAGCCGACAAGCCGCCGCCTCATGTTTCTGCACGAGCCGCGCCGTCGCCGATTTCATCGGCTTACAACAACTTCAACCACGCCGCCAATTTCATCAATATTTTCATCGATATTTGACGGATTTCTAACTCAGTCCAATCTTACTACCAAAATAGACAATCCACATAGAATTGCAAAAGAAAATATAACTGTCGACATAGACAACCTACTACTGTGAAATATATGGATATTTCTTTGAATTTGGTAGTGGGATACCAAATATGATGACGTTTATAGAAAGTGGTATGATTGTATTTTGATTTGAAAGTCGCATTTATATAAGTCAATTCCAGTATGGCCATGTGTTCCTATAAAAACAGCTCCTCCATTGTGCTTCTTTAGTGTGTCAAAGTAGGTAGAACTTTACGATTTTTTGGGCGGATTATGATATTCAAGAACGTCTGGTCAAATATGCCTCACATGAAAAGCTTTAATTGCAAAAATATTTATTAAATTCGTCCATATTATATGTTTTGGTAATGGATTCCCACTCCCAAAAAATAATTGTATGGGATAATTATATTAAATTATGGGAACATTGGCAAGTATTAACGAATATTGAATTACTTGCCAAAAGTAAAAGAAAAGGTATTAGAAACCAATACAAATTGTTCTTTGCATTTTCCCAAAATTGTCAAATAAATAGGGGTGATCGAATGATAGAAAGAGCTGGCAAATCAGCCGAAAGCCGCCGCCGCCGACCCATTTTGTGTAGCGCCGATAATTTTTGGTCGGCTTGTAACTCTGATCAATAACTCTGACAATTACTGACGGATTTTAACATAATCCAGCAAAAGGAGAGTAACCAAAGAAGTTAAAAAGATGTTCATCATGTGATTCGTTAAAATTGGGATCTTCGCCAAAGAAGTTAACATAGAGTTGTCATAGGATGGATGTCCTTTATTTTGAAAGACTTGAAAGATTTATTTTAAAGTGTTGCAAAAAAACACTTCTTCAATAGTTTCCATTTCAAGTATAAAAACTGACAATAAGAAACAATTTAAAGAAAACACGTGGTTTCTGGGGCTAAAAATGTCAAATTGGGAGCGAAATTTGAATGGAAGCTATATATAAATCTGAGCCGATCTGACCTATTTGCAACACAGGTGTTCCTAGTTTATATATAAGATGTTTTGCCAAATTTGAAAACAATCTGATAAAATATGTGGTTTCTACAGCGGAAAAAGTCAAATTGGGAGCGACATTTGTATGGGAGCTATATATAAATCTGAACCGATCTTACCCACTCTCTGCATGGGTATGTGTTGACATTTTTTGTCAAACACATACATTTACAGGATACAAAAATCCTTCCCGTTTTCACTGTATTGCCGAATTTAATTGTATTCGGATAGAAAGTGGAGTGCATCATATAGTCGGCCCCGCCCGACTTTAGCCTTCCTTACTTGTTTTAAATAATATCTGTCGAAAGCTCCAGATTCCTTATTTTTAAATCCGATGAGAAAGCGAAAACCGCTTGATAACCAACTAAGTTACAGGCTTATAAGGGTGCAAAGATTTTTCATATCTTTTGTTTACCCGTAACTCAAGATTGTTCTACTCGACAATACTTATCAGTCCAAGAGTTTTTGGACTCTCGTATGGTGTAATATGCCAAAAGGCGAATTTTCGTTAATTGTTTTTAATGTGAACTACCCTTTATATCAAACTGAGGCGTAGCTGAGTGATTGATTGACTGATCACTGAAACGGGACAAGGTGTTATAGAAATAGTACCAACAAAGTGTAGTACCACTTACTGTGTAGATGCACAAATGTAAAATATTTGTCACTATCCTGTGGTACTTGGCTATAGTCTACAAATGACACGGTTTGCATAAAGAGATTTTATAATATCTACGTGTACGTAATCTTGATGTCATCTTATACTGTAGACTGTTTCCAAATATTTAAATATTTCTACTTTCTATTTTCTAAATGTAACTAATAATATCCAACATTTAAATTCGCAAACTGGGACAGAACTTCCATTATTTGCAATAAAAATCTCAAATTTCGATATTATTTTCTGCCCTAATGTCAAAAGTCCCACTTGGTATAACAGCACGGCGTAGTAATAATTTTAAATTAATTCAATAATTTTATTATGCGATATTCTCGTTTACGTGGCTTATCTCGTAATAAATGCGAAATTATATATTTTAACGATGCTATGCTCTCACCCATACTCACGCTCAGGCGTCACATATTCCCATTAAGGTTTCACCTTGAAGTGATATTGCAACACTGTTTAACATGTGTTCTTTATTTCCTGTTGGTTTCCGCCTTCATCTAACAATACGGAATACATTACGACCACATTGCGGTGAATTATCATTAAATCCTTGACATTTGCATGTGAAGTTCCTCCCAGTGAGTAGCGAGTATGTGTTCGGTTCCTGGTTTGACGTTCGCATCGGTGTGTGTGTGTGTGTGGGAGTAATTTCAATATTACATGGGTAATATTGGGGATTTTTGGGAATAAAAACGTAAGCGAAAAAATTAAATCAAGCTGACATGGCACTCACACACAGCCGTTTGTATGTACAAAATATCACTTTACACTAAATGGCTATTGGCTTGAAACAATAACATTATTAAAAATTGTCTGTTGTTGTTTCCTCCGCGATGTTTCTCCATTTAATTGTTCATTCTGTTGTTATTATAAAAAAGGAGGGCTGTTTGGAAAGGTTCGGAAACTACACGCTACATTTCAAAAGCTTACATGATATGTGGAATTGTTTTTCGAGTTGGTTGCTGACATAAGTTGCATATTATATATGTCCGGTCGTATTTCACCCATAAACGCCAATTCTACACCCATCTTAATATATATATATATATATATATATATATATATATATATATATATATATATATAGTATAGCATCGTAATATTATTTCCATTAAACCAAAACGAAGTTTGAATAGTAAAACTGGGATATATTTGTATAAAATTAAAAGATGATTTCACTAAATCTAAAACAAAAGTAAGGAAAGGCTAAAAGTCTACTCTCAATCCTGTAACAAGATATTATTACTAAACCTGAATGACAGAAAATATCAGTGGAAATATAACACAAAACTGTAGCAAATTTGGGAAAAAAAATATGAAATATAAAGAGTGATTTTTTTTGAGGTTAGGATTTTCATGCATTAGTATTTGACAGATCACGTGGGATTTCAGACATGGTGTCAAAGAGAAAGATGCTCAGTATGCTTTGACATTTCATCATGAATCGTCTTATAAACGAACAACGCTTGCAAATTATTGAATTTTATTATCAAAATGCGTGCTCTGTTAAGAAAGTTCATTGCGCGCTTCCATTTTATGGTCAGTTTAATCGACCCACTGAAGCGGCTATTCGGGCTATTGTGACTAAATTTCGCACCAAATTTACATTGTTGGACATTAAACCACCAACACGCTTACGTAGAGTGCGAACTGAAGAAAATATCGCAGCTGTATCGGCCAGTGTTAATGATGACCACCAATTTTCGATTCGTCGCCGTTCGCACAAATTGGGTCTCTGTTACTCAAAAACGTGGAAATGCCAAAATTGGACTAAGCGGATGGACCACCTAAGACGCAGCCGCGGTCAACATTTAAATAAAATTATCTTCAAAAAGTAAATGTCATGGACCAATCTAACGTTTCAAATAAAGAACCGATGAGATTTTGCAAATTTTATGCGTTTTTTTTTTAAAAAAAGTTATCAAGCTCTTAAAAAATCACCCTTTATGGGTTCTTAACGTAAGTCAAATCGGAGAGGATATTTATGGGCGAAACGTCGGATCAAAAAGGGTTGTTATATGTTGCTGCCAGCGCGTTAAGAAGCAAATCCTATATAAAAGCATGGACCAATGTTACCCAGCTTCATGTTAAATATATGGAAAAGCTATATCTAAATCTAAATTCAATAGCGCCCGTCCTTCACTTGCAAAAATCGTTTGTGCTATGAGAAATGAAAGCTAATTTAAATTCAAGACGAGGACTTTAGTTTGTAATTTGGTATTGAATTTGAAAATTGCTCTTTTTATACCCTACACCACTTCGTGGACTAGGTATTATAAGTAACAACAAGAAATAATCGAGCTAGACCCACCTTTAAGTATACGGATCGGCTTAGAATCACCAGCTGAATTTTCATGATCGTGTTATATTTGAACTAGATACAACGCACGGAAAGTGGACCTCATGGGACTATGTTTTGATATAGCCCCCATACAAATGTACATCCGATTTACAATATTACTGCTCTAAAAGCACATTTTACATCGGATCTTTATCAAAGTTTCCACATAATGTTACATTCATACTAGAAACACGTATTTTGAAAGCCAGCTATATATGTCAATGTTTTGGAATAGCCCCCATACAAATGGCTTCCAGATTACACTATTATCGCTCTAGAACCCACATCTTACATTGGATCTTGATACAATTTTAAACATAATCTTATATTTCAATAAAGAAGACCTACTTTGAAAGTGATCTATATGGACCCACTTTTTAATGTAGCGCCCGTACAAATGGCCCCCATTTTTATTATTACTCTTCTAGGACCCACAATTTACATCGGAAGTTTATCAAATTTTGCATTTTTTATTATATTTCAACTAAAAAGACATATTATGAAAGTCAAATATATGAGTCCATATTTTGTATAACTCCCATACAAATTGGGCCACCATTCTACTCTATTACATCTCTAGAACCCACATCGATGATTAGATCTCAATATAATTTTCCATGAATGTGATCTATATGGAACCACTTTTTAATGTAGAGCCCTTACAAATGGCCCCATTTTAATTTTTACCGCTCAAGAACGCAAATTTTACATCGGAAGTCTTTCAAATTTTGCAGATAATATTATATTATATTTCAACTAAGAATACAAAGCCAAATATATGTGTCCATACTTTGGAATAACCCAAATGGGGCCCCCTCGAATACAGCTCTAGAAACTACGTCTTGCATCGGACCATGATATATTTCAACTATGAATATCTACCGTGAATGAGAAATATATACGCCCATGTTCTGGATCAGGTCCCAAGTGTTGTTTAGGCCTCCTTTCAAATGTCGGTCCGATTTATTCTATTACTACTGTATAATATGTATTTGTCTGCCGGAAAATTGGATCAATTATTTACCATATTTGTTAAATATGACTAAAGTTGAATTTTGTAGTATACTCTATAATTTACATGAACTACATAAAATTGCTCCCATGAAACACCTGGATTTAGTAATAAAAGCGAGGTATATACGCAGGGAGTGATGTAGGGTATTATATAGTCGGCCCCGACAGACTTTAGCCTTTCCTTGCTTGTTTTTTTGAAATTTCTTGCCACAATATTACAGAGAAGTAAAAAAATGAACAATGGACAACAATTGTGACCTGTAGAGTTTAGATGGACAACAGAAGGACGGACAGACAGACATCGTAAGTAAAATATGTATAAACTAAAGAGCAAAATTTAAATATTTGTTAAAGCTAAACTAATACAGATAGAAGCATGATATTTGAAGTGTTTTTAACAGATATTCTGCTCTTTAATTTGACACTAACACCGTTATCATAGGGTGCGAATAAGTATTTAAAATAATTGAAGTGTAATGATTATTTTTTAATTGTCGTGCGGTGTTGTTGGAAGTAAAATGATATAAATGTTTAATATTTTTGTTGTAGAACTGTATTAAATATGTAAAAGCTTTTGAGTTGTTTGAAAATTAAAAAAATTTATTTTGTTACCTCTTCTTCATTATTTAAAATAAACTTCAATAATTAACATCTATTTTTAATTTATTTTTGTAAAATGTGGTGAAGTTCGTGTGCTAAATATTTTATTAATTCACTCTTTAGGAAGCAACAGCTTTACCTAAACCAAAGTTAGATATTTTTAAATGTTTTAACGTTTTTATAATTTTCGAAAAATGTTTTATTGTGATCAAAATTTCGAAGAAAAAACCATAACCAAATCATTTCCTATTTATTCGCATGGTGGCTTTGTGTCCTTACAATCCTTGTACACACATACATATCTGTACATATCTGTATATGTGTTGAGGAATGCTCATTCTTATATGAAGGCTGCTAAATTGTTGTCAACATCTGTTGTTTATTGGACATCAACTGCGGCAACAGGGACAGGGACAGCAACAACAATAATAATTATGCCAATATCACCCCACATAAATTAACAACTTTTTATCACACCAGGAAGGATGAATGAAAAAAGTTTGTCTTAATAATCTACAAAAAAGTTTTTCATATATGTTTGGGAAGGGTCTGCTCCTTTCATCGACACGTTTCAATATTTCTATGTTGTAGAGGTGTAGAATATTGATTTTGTTTAGGGTTTTCGGCTTTTGATTGATAGGCTTTTTTGTTAGAAGGACATTCATGGCTAGATGCGATATGGGAACATAACTGTGGCGATACATAATAGCTTATGTCGACATAAACGGATATTCCTTCTTATTAGATGTCTTATACGGATAAATTTATAAGTGCAAATCCCATTTCCAATTTAGTTTTCAAAAAATGATTTATTTTAATTCTGAACTCGTTTCAACTATTTTCTGTTATGTCGATATCCAGTTTTAATTCAAATAGACTGCCAAATAATTGACTACAAACGGTCATATCGCAAGACCAGGCCTTTTGATATAAGCTGTTGTCAAGTGTAGCCATAGATATGTCATGTACGTATTCATCCGTCAGCCTATATAAAGATCGAAAAATTTCCTTGAAGCAAAACACAAACCCTTTTATGCAAAATTATTTGTATTCTGGTGGGGCATAAAATATGAAAATACAGAGGAGTTCATTTAAAATGGAAACTGATAGCAGACAGTTGTCCACTTCACGAATAATGTCTATTTTATTTATTGTCGCTGGACTACACAACAGTTAGCCGACGTCCACTGTACATGTCCATATGTTCGGGCTCCTTTGACTCAATTCCAATAACCACACTGTATTTTATATGATGACTTTATGATGTTCCGCAAAAAGGAAATAACCATCAAAGAAATATAATTAATATGTAAAAACGTTTATCTTCATACACACATAAGTACATATATGTGTAGGAAAGGTAGATAACCGAAGCATAAAGTGGTCTAGTGTTTTAAAATATTATCTTACTGACTTAATATTAAACGCAGAACTCCTTTATGACCAACAATAATGATATATGTATGTATTTTATAGCAAATATTGCATATTATTTAAAATATTACACATGGAATGAAACAAAACCAAATCGTTGAACTTCATCTTATGGTTTGTCATATATTTTGATTTATCCGATACTATTCCATAAAGAAATTTGACACACTCATTTCCAAAAGTCGGCCGCTGTATCTACGCGTTCTATCAACGTGTTATATAGTTTTGCACGAATCTCACAATTCCAAAAACGGGGAAAATAAATTCCAGAAATGTGTTTTTTTAGAAAAATTACCGCCACTGATACATACTGATTCATGTGTTAATAAGGCAAAATAATTGCCAAGGTTCATTCAGGGGTGGTCTGGAGAGCTCGATAATCCTTACATAACTTAGACTCTCTTCGTTTGCCTTGTTATACCCAGTCTGGAATATGGATGGAGTCCTCTCTATCTTTTCGTACCTTTACACACTTATATGCCTGTAACTTAGTTGGTTATTTCGGTACTGATATATTGAGATTTTATTGCAAGAAATTTGTTGGTTGGTTGGCGCAAGAAAAATCGAGTGGAAATTAAAACAAGTAAGGAAAGGCTCCACTTTATATCCCATTACAATTCATTTCGGTAAAAAAAGTGAAATCGGAAAGGATTTTTATACCCTCCACTAGGGTATTTTGTCTTTGTGCATTTGTTTGTAAAATCCAAAAGAAAACGAGATAGACCCATTGTTAATTATACCGATCGACTTAGAATCACTTTTTGAATCGATTTAGCAATGTCCGTCTGTCTGTCCGTCCGTCCGTCCATCTAATCTTGTAATCAAAATCCAGCTCGCAATTATTGTTTGATTCTAACAAAAATTAGCACAAGTGAGTATTGTGGACCAAAGACAAACCAAATTTGGCACAGTACCTTATAATTAAAGTAGAAACGTGTATGGTGAAATTGAACCATATCGGTTCAGATTTAGATATAGCTGCCATGCAAATTAACCAATATTCTTCAAATTTGGCAAAAAACTTATATTTTAATTAGAAACATCTGTGGCAAAAATTAGTCAGATCGGTTCAGATTTGGATATAGCTCCCATACAAATTTCGCTCCCGAATTGACTTTTTCTTCTCCAGAAACCACATATTTTGAGGGTATCATACAGTCGGTCCCGCCCGACTTTAGCCTTTCCTTACATGTTATACATTCCACGAGAGTATTATGTCTTTGTGCATTTGTTTGTAACGCCCAAAAGGAAGGGAGATAGATCCATTGTTAATTATACCGATCGAATTAGAATCACTTTTTGAGTCGATTTAGCAATGTCCGTCCGTCGGTCTGTCCGTCCGTCCGTCCGTCTGTCCATCTATTCTTGTAATCACGATACAGGTCGCAATTGTAGACAGAACCAAATCAAACTTTGCACAACGAAGTTATTCGGCACAATGACGAACGTTATTTAATTTGAAGAAAATCGGTTCAGATTTAGGTATAGCCCCCATAAGAATTTGCCTCCCGATTTGACTTTTTTCACTCTAGATACCACAAATTACAACAGATTTTCTTCAAAATTGGCAAAACATTTTATATTTCAACTAGAAACACCTGTGGTAAAAATGTGTTAGATCGGTCCAGAGTTATATATAGCTCCCATACAAATTTCACTTCAGATTTGACTTTTTCCGCTCTAGAAACCACATATTGTATCAGATTGTCTTCAGATTTGGCAAAACATCTTATATTTAAACTAGAAATACCTATTATGAAAATAGTTCAGATCGCTTCAGATTTATATATAGCTCCCATTAAAATTTCGCTCCCGATTTGACTTTTTCTGCTCTAAAAACCACATATTCTAACAGATCCTCTTTCAATTAGGTGAAATATTTTTTATTTGTTCTATAAACAGCCATGGTGCAGATCGGTTCAGATATATATATTGCTCCCACACAAATTGCACTCCCGATTTCACTTTTTCCACTCTATAAACGACATATTTTAACAGATCTCCTTCACATCTTTCAAAATATCTTATATTTCACCTAGAAACACTTATGGTGAAATGGGTCGGATCGGTTCAGATTTATATATAGCTCCCATTCAAATTTCGCTTTCGGGTAGACTTTTTCCGCCCCAGAAACCACGAATTTTCACCGAATTTCTTCAAACTGAGCATAGCAAGTTATACTTGAACTGGAAGAACCTATTGTGTAAGTGGGTCACTTCATTCCATATTCTTCTCGATTCATACAAAAATTCTTCCCGTTTTCACTTATATATATATATATAAATTTATTTATTAAGATAATCTAATGACAGTTAATATACTAAATGTGCTGTAATAATATTTGAACCCACTATCTTTAGTCAGGGGTGATAAATAAATCAATTAAAACAAACTCAGAACTTATTGTTTATTGGTTCTACAAAAATCTATGGAAGACAATTTCAATAGCGATTGTCGAATAGAAAAACGTTGCCAAATCTTTAGAATCTGCATAATAAAGTAGAGTGATCAAACCCGAGACCGTCAACAGGGTTTTTCATATGAGACCGACCGTCGGGTTTTTTAAAATCGCGGTTTTTGGAAAACCGGGAAACCCGAGTTTTTTGTGCAGGTTTCAACCGGTTTTTCATATTGGAAAAAAGTGTCTTTTTCGGTGCTAATCTTTTATAATAGGCCACTTTTTATATTATCACAAGCATCATAGAACGTTTTTTATTAGGGACCGCAAATTGACTAAAAAAATTCGAACACAGTAGTACAATGAGTCTAAAATGGCGATGTTCGTCCTAGGTTTCGAATGCATTTCTTATGGGCAGAAGAAAAATCGAAGCCGGTGACCATTTGTCGCTACACCACTTCGTGGACTAGGGTATTATAAGTTAGTTTCGCGCCAAATGTTTGTAACACCACGAAATAATCGAGCTAGACCCACCTTTAAGTATAAGGCTCGGCTTAGAATCACCAGCTGAATCGATTTACCGATGTCTGTCTGTCCGTCAGCTGTCCATCTAAGCTTGTTCGCAATCTACAGGTCGTAATTGCTGAAATTTGGCAGAAGTTACATCTTTTGACCAAGGACGATCGGTATTGAATTTGGAGGAAATCGGTTCAGGTTTAGATATAGCCCCATACAAATGTCGCTCCCGATTTGACCTTTTCCGCTCTAGAAATGGCATATTGTTTCCGATTTTCTTTACAATTGGCACAACATTCTATAATTGAACTAGAAACACATATGCAGAAATTGGGTAAGATCGGTTCAGATTTAGATATAGCCCTAATAGCCCAAATGTTGCTCCCGAATCTATAACCGATTTTGGCCAAACTTTACATATTGTATTTCACCAATAAACATACATGGTGAAAGCGGGTCACATCGATCCAGGTTTCCATACACCCCCATACAAATGTCATTTCCGATTTAACATTTTTTCTAAAATTCAAAAATCTTTCCCGATTTCACTTTTTTACCGAATTGAATTGTAGTGAGATAGAAAGTGGGGTGTATCTTATAGTCGGCTTCGTCCGTCTTTAGCCTTTCCATTCTTGTTGGGGAGATGCCCTTATGTCCATACTTTGGTATAACCCAAATGGGGCCCCACTCTGCTCTATTACAGCTCTGGGAACTACATCTTATCACATTTTGCAGATCATTATATGTTTCAACTAGGAATACCTACCGTGATTGAGAAATATATAGGCGCATGTTTTGGCACAGGCCTCAAGTGTTGTTATAGGCCCCCTTCAAATGTCCGTCCGATTCATCCTATTACCGCTGTAAAATCTGTATTTATCAAAGTGAAAGGTCCTTGTATTTCAAAGAGTTCAAAAATATGCAAAATATTTCAACTTCATGTCAAACTTATAATTTATTTTCTTATTTTTTATAAATTTTATCTTAGTTTATTCTCTATAAGATATCTGAATCGCAGAATGGGGTAATTGGCCCAGAAATTATAACTGTTTTTCAAAATGATTTCCTATTTCTGCAAGACATAATTAGTAGTTTTTATGGTGATCACACCTGTTCTAAACTGATATTTTGGGAGTAATAGATGCAGGACGAAAAGTAATGATGGGTTGATATATTATTAAAAAATCGCCAAATGATACTACTGGAATGTTTGGAGTCATTTTCGAAAGATTTCAGTGAATCTGATTATGACATCAGAATTGACTTATTCCCAAGAACGAGTATGCACTTTGTGGAATTACCCTATAATGAATAATTTCCCATTTTTTACTGTTTCAAGAAAAACTCGGTCCGACCGGTTTTTATAAAAAGAAAACCGGGCAACCCGGTTTTTGAAAAAAACCCAAAAATCCGACATTGCAGAAAAACCGGGATTTTGATCACTCTATAATAAAGGGAAAACTCTAAACAAAGATTTTTTTTGTGAAAACTTGTCACAATGTTTTACAAAGTAACGGGTGATTTTTTAAGAGCTTGATAACTTTTTAAAAAAAAAAACGCATAAAATTTGCAAAATCTCATCGGTTCTTTATTTGAAACGTTAGATTGGTCCATGACATTTACTTTTTGAAGATAATTTCATTTAAATGTTGACCGCGGCTGCGTCTTAGGTGGTCCATTCGGAAAGTCCAATTTTGGGCAACTTTTTCGAGCATTTCGGCCGGAATAGCCCGAATTTCTTCGGAAATGTTGTCTTCCAAAGCTGGAATAGTTGCTGGCTTATTTCTGTAGACTTTAGACTTGACGTAGCCCCACAAAAAATAGTCTAAAGGCGTCAAATCGCATGATCTTGGTGGCCAACTTACCGGTCCATTTCTTGAGATGAATTGTTCTCCGAAGTTTTCCCTCAAAATGGTCATAGAATCGCGAGCTGTGTGGCATGTAGCGCCATCTTGTTGAAACCACATGTCAACCAAGTTCAGTTCTTCCATTTTGGGCAAAAAAAAGTTGGATATCATCTCACGGTAGCGCTCACCATTCACAGTTACGTTACGATTCGCATCATCTTTGAAGAAGTACGGTCCAATGATGCCACCAGCCCATAAACCGCACCAAACTGTGACTTTTCTGGATGCATTGGTAGCTCTTGCAATGCTTCTGGCTGATATTCACTCCAAAATCGACAATTCTGCCTATTTACGTACCCATTGAGCCAAAAATGAGCTTCGTCGCTGAACACAATTTCTTTCTTTCTGAACTTTCTTAACAGAGCACGCATTTTGATAATAAAATTCAATGATTTGCAAGCGTTGCTCGTTAGTAAGTCTATTCATGATGAAATGTCAAAGCATACTGAGCATCTTTCTCTTTGACACCATGTCTGAAATCCCACGTGATCTGTCAAATACTAATGCATGAAAATCCTAACCTCAAAAAAATCACTCTTTATCATCAATCTGCAGATATTTGGCATCAGACTGCTTTAAGTTACCTCACTACAATTTAAGCAGACGGTGCTGGCAGATTTATGCAGATTTTTGAGAACTTGTAAAAAATTTGTCAAATTACACATATTGCGCTATCTTGTTGGACAAAACGTTTAAAATTGTTGTATGGTAGAATGGCTAATGTCTGCTTTCGGCAGATTCACAGATTGTCGCGTTGTCGGATAGAAAATTACCACTTTAAATTCAGCTGTAAGAATGTTGTACATGTTTTCTGCTGGATATGGCTACAAAATGGCATTTAAACTAAAGCAAGGAATTTGAATATTTTTTACAACTGAAGTTATACCCGTCCAGTACACAGACATACATACGAACTCTCATACGAAAGAGCACTTCATTTCCATGTCAATGATGGTACTTGTGTAACATAGAAATGAAAACGTAAACCCAAATTGAAAAACCGACCATAGCCAAACAAAAAGTTGTCTGTGTAGCTGTCGGGGAAAACCACTGCCACAATAAAGCATTTAACTATTGCTTTTTTATTTTTGTCGTCGACTGGACAGCAGTGCAGTGGCGTTCGTTGTGCTGTGTCCTGGAGCTTAATCCAAAATAAATGTAAGTAATGGAAATGTCATCAAAATTTATTGTTTCCATGGTCCATGTTCCCTTTACTGAGAAGGACATGCTCTGTGATAGAGCGGAGTTGCGGACAATATTCGACTGCGCCATGGACTACAATTTATATTTATTTCATCTTTTAAATTACATCTTTCCTGTTTTGTCCTTCGCAATCGAGATTGATGCAATGTTTGCAAGACTTGTTGCTGTGCGATTCCAACACACCTCCCCGTTGAAACGTTGGCTGGTTACATGAATTGCAATATATTTTGATGTCATAAGGATCTTTGAGGCTTATACCAAAAACAAAAAACAATAAGAGTATAAAGTTTGCGCGGACTGAAGTTGGAGGAGGACACAGTAATGGCACAGCATCCTACGATGGGAATTATAATGTTCCATTATTTTACTTTTGCGTGGTAACTATTTTGTCTATTTGATTAAACTCATAAATTTGTATTGTGTTCATTATAGGACGAAGTGCATACTATCCTCCGCAAGGCTATTATTGATTCAAAGTCATTTAGTCCGAAATCATAAAATATACAGATCGGGAAGGTTCCAGCTAGATTAGTTTATACTAGAGTTATCCAAACTAGTACCAACTGCTAGTACCAACATCAAACTAGTTACCTTGAGGAGAAACTATAAATATAATATTATATATATATAAATATAATATTATATATATATATATATACGGTATATATATTACGGTGAATGGATTGCGCTATCGAGAGATGATTAATGATTTTTTATGGTTGGATTTGGATGGTGTTGATCTGGACAACGTTTACTTTCAACAACAAAATAACACCTCTTGTTGGAAAACCCTGTACTTCAAGTAAATATGAGACTGCAATCTACAAAAAAGCTTAAATATCCTAAACATTGGGGGATAGTGAGTGTATTTTCGACGTCTCTATTGGTTGTATTTATACACTCCACTAGGGTATTATGTCTTTGTGCATTTGTTTGTAACACCTAACAGGAAACGATACCCATCGTTTATTATATAGATCGGCTTAGAATCACTTTCTGAGTCGATTTAGCAATGTCCGTCCATCTATTGTTGTAATCAAATTACAGGTCGCAATTATAGTCCAATCTTAACAAAAATTGGCAAAAGAAAGTTCTGTTGATCAAGGACGAACGCTATTTAATTTGAGGCAAATCGATTCAGATTTAGATATAGTCCCCATACAAATGTCGCTCCCGACCCGAATTTCTTCAAATTTGGTTTAATACGTTATAACCTAACTAGAAATACCTGTGGCAAAAGTGGGTTAGATCGGTTCCGATTTAGATATAGCCCCCATAAAAATGTCGCTCCCAATTCGATTTTTTCTCCTCTATAAAGCACATATAGTACCCGATTTCCTTCTAATTTGGCTTAATACTTTATAATCTAACTAGAAACGCCTGTGGCGAAAGCGGGTTAGATCGGTTCAGATTTACATATTATATTTCACCTATAAACATACATAGTAGTTTTTGCATCCCGGGGTTTCCCGCGGGAATATTCCCGGGAATTCGTACATTTTTCATTTCCCGTATCCCGGGAAATTCGCATATTTTTCCCTTAATTTTCACAATAAAATTAAAAATGTTGTATATAAATTTAGATCACATAGCTTTTAATCAGGTACGTCAAATATTGCAGTTGGATGACAAAATATTTTTAAGCTGCGTTCTGATTTAGACTCAAAATCCACCTTTTCGGATTTTTCCTGTCCGAAAAAAAAAAAATCCGGGAAAATTGATTTTGGGCCAGTATCTGAACGCCTGAAATAAAGAAGTTAAAGTTTTCGAAGCGACAGGACAAAGAACAAACATTTCATTTAATGCCTACTCACTATTAATGGGAACGATCGTTCTCCGTCGCGTCCACAATTTCCAATAAAATAAGAAATATCTGATCTTTAATTAATTTTGATACCTGAAAAGATGTTTGAATTTATCTCACATTGCGCTTTATTATATGAATTCTGTAACAGGTTCGTTGTGAACTATGTATATATTTATTTTACTTAAATAAAATGTTAATGTTTCATTGGAAAAATAAGCTGAACGCATGGTTAACAGTATGTTGACGATTTCCCGTGCTGTCCCGGGATCCCTGGAAATTGAAAAAATAATCCCCGTTTCCCGGGAAATAAAAAGTACGGGAAAATGCAAACCCTAATACATAGTGAAAGCGGGACACATCGTTTAAGGTTTCAATATACCCCCACACAAATGTCCTCTCCGATTTAACATTTGTCAAACACATACCTTTACAAGATACAAAATCCTTCCCGATTTAAATTTTTTAACTAATTGCATTGTAATAGGATAGAAAGTGGAGTGTATCATATAGTCGGCTCCGTCCGACTTAAACATTGCCTTACTTGTTTTATCCTATTTTAATTCCAAAAGTACAAATTTTGAAAATATATCATCTCTCAAGTACACAGTGCAAGATAACCTATCTTAATTTTTGTCGTAAAAGTAAAAAAGTACGAATTTGGCCAAATATTTCTATTTTGTGAGTATAAGCAGTCAGATGAATGTATACACCTAATTCCATAATTCTAGCCATTTGGTTGGCTAGAATTTATCCCCTTTTTCCCATTTTAACCCCTTAAAAGTGCGACTTTCGAAAATCTCTTTATTTTACGTGTCTTTGCAATTACACACCAAATTTCATGATTCTAGCTGTAGTTGGTACCACTTTTATCTCTCCGTTCCCATCGTATCCCTTGAAAGTACGAATTTGGTAAAACCGTTTTAATATTCGTGTCTACGCAGTCAGAGGAATGTATACTGTATATCATTTGGTTGGTACAATTTGTATCCCTCCATTCTCATTCTACTCCTTAAAAGTACGAATTTGGATAAAAATATGAAATACATTATGTATCTACTCAATGATAGGAATATGAACCACACCATAAAGTGATTCACGTTTCTACTATAAGGGGGACCATACGCATACCGAATATCAAGTAAAAATAAGCAGACCTATTGAAAAACATGCTTAAATTCTCGAAATATTATGGGATATTATGGGTATTTTCATTTCATTTTTTGAGGGAAAAAATTTTCCCTTTTGGCCGATTCGCACTGTTGCAATTCCAACCGATCTACGACTATAAGACGCATTTATGGAAAATTTGGACTTCGTAGCTCCTTACGGATGGACTTGGCTAGATCGTCTTAGAATGTTATGATTATATATACTATATATTGTCTCAGGTCGAGATTTTAAGGTGTTACAAATAGAATGACAATCTCAGTATACCCCATCCTGGAGGTGGAGGTTATAAAAATTCGTCGCAAAGGTAGAAAACAGCTCAGCTATCCTCTGTTGCGAGTGGTGAATAACTAAAGCAAACGATTTTTAAGTAGAGATGACAATAGGAAACTTAACAAATTATTTTTCTAATATGGCCTTATTTAATGCTAATACATATTTCAGTGAATTAGTATTTAAATATTAAACAAGTAAGGAAAGGCTGAAGTCGGGCCCCGGCGGGGCTATATAATACCCTACATCACTCCCCGCGTATATACCTCGCTCTGATTACTAAATCCAGGTGTTTCATGGGTGCAATTTTATGTAGTTCGTATAAATTATACAAATAATATAAATTAATCTTTAGTCAAAATTAACGAATATGATAAAATTGATGAAAATAATTTACATTATGTTACTCATTCATATGATGGGCCCATATACAAACAAAATCGGTGTCATGCCATCTCATTGTAGATGCGCCTAGTGATAAATATAACAATTACTTTCATCATGATTGGCTGTAATAAGTGAATCCAGAGTGTTATCAATAAATCGGAAGGTGCATATGAGCGGTGACAATATATTTACGTAATGGCCCACTTATATGGTCCATGGTAATATGAATCCAGCAAAAACTTCCAAACAACTCTATAATATGTTAATATCCCGTAATATTTTACGTATAGCAATTTCGCAAGTGAATGTGAACGAATTTTTAGAATGAGAAGGTTTTTTTGCTGGGATGGTTTTATTGACAATTGGCGGCAGGTCTATCACAAAAAAAGTGGAACTTTCAGTTCAGACTTATATATAGCTCCCATACAAATATCGCTCTCAATTTGACTTTTTCCGCTTTAGAAGCCACATATTTTATTAGATTGTCTTCAACATTGACAAAAATCTTATATTTAAACTAGGAACACCTGTGGTGAAAATGAGTCAGATCGGTTCAGATTTATATATAACTCCCATACAAATTTCGCACGCAATTTGACTTTTTCCGCACACATATTTTATCAGATTCTTTTCAAATTTGGCAAAACAGCTTATATTTAAACTATAAACACCTGTGGTGCAAATAGGTCAGATCGGATCAGATTTATATAGCCCCATAGAAATTTCGCTCCCGGCTTGACTTTTTCAGCCCCGAAATCGCGTGTTTTCAGAGAATTTCTTTAAATTGAGCAAAACAAGTTATACTTGAATTGGAAGAACCTATTGTGTAAGTGGGTCACATCATTCCATGCTTGGATATAGCCCCGATACAAATATTCTTCTCGATTTGGCAAATTGGGCCAGATCATATTAGCCTATGATTAGGAAGCATACAAAAATCCTTCCCGTTTTAAATTTTTTACCGAATTGAATTGTTTGAATTGAATTCGGATAGAAAGTGGAGTGTATCATATAGTCGGCCTCGTCCGACATTAGCCTTTCCTTACTTGTTTGATCTGTTATAGAGCGATAATTGTGTAAATTGGGAGCCCAGTTGTAAGGGGTCTATACTTTCAACGTAGGTGTTTCTTATCTAAATGTAACATTGTGTGGAAAATTTGATCAAGATCCGATGTAAAATCTGAATTTTAGAGAAGAAATATTGTAAATCGGAGATACATTTGTATGGGTGCTATATCAAAACATAGACCCATGCACAACGATGTTTTATGGGGTCCACCTTCCCGTGAGCTGTTTCTAGTTCATAACACGATCCAGAAAATTTGGTCATGATCCAATGTAAAATGTGTATTTTAGAGCAGTACTAGTGTAAATTATAGGGATATTTATATAGAGGCTATGTCTAAATCTGAACCGATTTTCTCCAATTTACCAATTGTCCTTGGCCAAAAAAGCAACCTCTGCCAAATTTCATGACAATCGGACCACAATTGCGATCTGTAGATAGCAGACGGACGGACAGACAGACATCGTTAAATCGATTCAAGCCGATCCGTATACTTAAAGGTGGGTCTAGCTCGATTATTTCTTGGCGTGAAACTAACTTATAATACCCTAGTCCACAAAGTGGTGTAGGATATACAAAATTGGGATTTTTCGGATGCTACTAAAATGTGCTTCCTGGGGAAGTATCTCCATTTTTGATTGGTTACTTCGGCAAAAATAAGGTCTTTCCTTTTATCATTTCAATCACTTCATCATTTCAATCATATTTCTGGCAGAATTAAGTTATTTCCTTCCATCATTTCAATCGGAAGTCACGTACGAAGATTACACTATATTCAACCTCTCATCACAAAAACGCTCGAGGTTGTTAAATTTGGACAGCTGTGAAACAAGAGCGAGTAGAATGTATGCACCAGATTTAATACAAATAGGATTTTGACCTTAAAAATCCATACTCGGTCGAAAACTTGTGGGGTCGCCCATTTATCAACTACATTTTAAAAAAAATAAGGAAAGGCTAAAGTCGGGCGGGGCCGTCTATGTGATTCACTCCACTTTCTATCCGAATAAAATTCAATTCGGTAAAAAAGAGAAAACGGGAAGGAGTTTTTTTTGTTTGATTATAAGATGTTGCGCCAAATTTGAAGAAAATCGGGTACTATATGTGATTTATAGAGCGGCAAAATTCAAATCGGGAGCGACCAATCTGACCTATTTTCACCATGGGTGTTTCAACTTGAAATATAAGATATTTTGCAAGATTTGAAGAAGATCTGATAAAATTTGTGGTTTCTAGAGCGGAAAAACCCCAAATTGAGAGTGAAATTTTGTATGGGAGCTTTATTTAAATCTGAATTGATCTGACTCATTTTCAGCCTGGATGTTTCTAGTGGAAATATAAGATATTTAGCCAAATTTGAAGAAAATCTGATGAAATTTGTGGTTTCTAGAGCGGAAAAAACTCAAATTGAGAGTGAAATATAAATCTGAACCGATTTGAACTATTTTTGCCATGGGTGTTTCTTGCTGACATCGAAGATGTTTTGGCAATTTTGAAGAAGATCTGTTAAAATATGTGGTTTCTACAGCAGAAAAAGTCAAATCGGGAGTGAAATTCCCGAAAAACTGCGTTGCACAAAGTTTAGTTTGGTTCTGGCTATAATTGCGACCTGAACTTTGATTACAATGATTAGATGGATAGACAGACGGCACAAAGACATAATACTCTCGTGGAGTGTATAATAATTTCACAGTGTTTACATTTTGTTCTCTTTTCAATGTATCGTTAACTCTGGAACTTTACCAAAATGTACAAATCACTGAATATATCGATTTGTGTCGAAATCTACATATAAAATTTAACTTACGTATTATATATTTCCAGCTAAAAATTACGATTAAAACCAAAAAATTTTAGCAATATGGAATATCGTGTTGTAAGCTTTCTGACTTCTCTCGTTATTTATTATTGTTTGCATTTCAGGTGACGATATCCAAACAGAATTAGACCTCAACCAACAAACCCCATGAATGCGGCGCGGTGGCTCGTTTCCATTTCATGTTTATTTATGTGGATGCGGTGTATTTGCAATATATTGCAAATGTAATGTCAGGACAAATTTACATTTGTTTATTTACTGGAGACAACACAGGATCATAAAACTCACTCGTACTGGTAGATGTTGTACTTAAACACGTGCGAATTGAACATACATATATGCATGTAGCATGTACACTAGGGTGTTGTTAGAAAAAAGATATGAACAAATCAACAGGTAGACATTAGATAAGCGGCTGTGGGTGGGTATGGAGAAAGAGGTTGTGAGGCCGACTCACTGCAAGAGAAAGTTAATTTTGATGTCTATTTTTTGAATTTCATTTTGATTGTGGAGGGCGTGACATAAGAGGTTTTGAGTGCTAGTACGCTGCAATTTGCTATATATATATATATATTTCTGATCGCAAGAAAGATCAATTTCTTTAATTATTCGGTTTGAGAGTGTGTTTTGCAGGAGAAGCGATCAAAGATCTAATATCGCGACAAAGATGAATTTGTAGCCAATTTTTAATTTTTCGTTTGTGGACAGATGGTTGATAATAAAAATCGTTGAATCGTGTTCATGAAAAAATTTTAAAATTGTGGTGATGTTATAAATATTTATAAAATTTCAATATATTTATACCCTACACCACGTCGTAGAATAGGGTATTATATGTCAGTTTTCCGCCAAATGTTTGTAACACCAAGTAATAGAGCCCACCTTTGAGAAAACCGATCGGCTTAGAATCACCAGCTGAATCAATTTAACGATGTCTGTCTGTCCGTCGGTCTGCTATCCATCTAAAGCTTGTTCGCATTCTACATGTCGCAATTGTAGACCGATTGTCATGACATTTTGCAGAAGTAACTTTTTTAGCTCAACGACGATCGGCATTGAATTTGGAGGAAATTGGTTCAGATTCAGATATAGCCTCCATACAAGTATCCCTCCAATTTACCCTATTGCTCCTCTAGAATGCACATTTTACATTGGGTCTTGATAAAAAAAGAAAAATCTTATATTTCAACTAGAAACACCTGTGGTGAAAATGTGTGAGATCGGTTCAGATTTATATATAGCTCCCATATAAATTTCGCTCCGCTCTACAATCCACATATTGTATCAGATTGTCTTCAGATTTGGCAAAACATCTTATATTCACATATTATATTCATTCGATAGGTCAGATCGGTTCGGATTTATATATAGCTCTCATTAAAATTTCGCTCCCGATTTGACTTTTTCTGCTCTAGAACCCACATATTTTAACAGATCTTCTTCAAATTAGGCGAAATAACTTATATTTGTACTATAAACAGCCATGGTGCAAATGGGTCAGATCGGTTTAGATTTATATATAGCTCCCACACAAATTTCACTCCCGATTTCACTTTTTCCTCTCTATAAACCACACATTTTAACAGATCTTATTCAAATATAGCAAAATATCTTATATTTCAACTAGAAACACCCATGGTGAAAATGGGTCAGATCAGTTCATATTTCATTTCATTTACATATAGCTCCCATACAAATTTCCCTCCCGAATAGACTTTTCTGCCCCAGAAACCATGAGTTTTCACCGAATTTCTTCAAAGTGAACATAACACGTTATATTTGAACTGGAAGAACTTATTGTGAAAGTTAGTCACTTTATTCCATGATATCCAAACAACAGCCTGGATGTTAATATACTTTTCGATTTGACAAATTGAACCAGGTCATATTAGCCTATGATTAGTAAACGTACAAAAATTCTTCCCGTTTTCACTTTTTACCGAATTGGTAATTGAATTCGGATAGAAAGTGGAGTGTATCATATAGTCGGCCCCGCCCGACTTTAGCCTTTCCTTACTTGCTATTATAATAGCTCTAGATTTTATATTGGATTTTGATAATATATTGCAGATCATTAAATAAGAATACCTACATTGAAAGCGATCTATAAAGGTCCACTTTTTATTGTAGCGCACTTACAAACATGCCCCCATTTTTACTTTTACCACTCCAGAATCCACAGCTAATGTTTTTGGCACAGGTGCATGTTTATTGATAGTCCCCAAAGAAATGTCCGTCCTATTACCGATGCAAAATCTACTATATTCATCGGATCTTGATACATTTTTCCAGATCATGTTTAATCTCGGAATACCTGCCGGAAAATTTGATCATATGGGTCCATGTTTTCAAATAGAACTGGCCAACCAGTTTTCATTAAAACCTTCATATTACCATGGACCATATAACTGGACGGTATCAGGTTGTAACGCCCAAATTTAAAATGTCATAAAGCCCAAAAACTAAGCGTACGGTCATAACGCCCAAGGTCATACCCAAATTGAAAATGTCCTAAAGCCCAAAAACGATGCGTTGATTGTGTTGTTGAAAAATTTATCGATTTTTTGGCCAACATGGCGTTGCGTTTGGGCATTGTGACAATTTTTCTAGGCAATAACGCCCAAATCAGCAACGCGAAAACTATAACGCCCAATCCACGGACCGTCATAAAACCCAAAGACATATTGCCCATCGGCCGGGATTAATTATTTTCTCCTATGAGGTATGTCCAAAACCGGCTACGCAAAGTAAAGCTTTTCTGCGATTTTCTCCTAAGAATTATCCAAAGACGGTTACGCATTGTAATAGTTCTTTGCGTTGCGGATTGCAGATTTTCTCCTATGGGATATGTCCAAAGACGGCTACGCATTATAAAGATTTCTTGGGTTGCCGGTATTCGGCCGGAATTAAAAATTTTTCCTATGGGGTATGTCCGAAGCCGGATACGCAGAGCTTCCTGACATTTTTATTGGGCATTATGACATTTTTATTGCCCAAATTTGGGCGATATGCCGTTTATTGGGCTTTATGACATTTATCGATTTGGGCGTTATGACCTTGGACATTATGACCGTACGCCCAAAAACAATACATTGATTGTGTTGTTGAAAAATTTATTGATTTTTTGGCCAATATGTCGTTGCGTTTGGGCATTGTGACATTTTTTCTAGGAAATAACGCCCAAATCATCAACGCCCAAAACTATAACGCCCAATCCACGGACCGTCATAAAACCCAAATTTGCGACATATTGCCCAAAGTCATCATGATTTCAGAGTAACAGGCCTTCGGCCGGGGTTAAAGATTTTCTCTTATGGGGTATGTCCCAATGCAGAATACTTTTACAATGCGTAGCCGTCTTTGAATATTCCCCAAAGAAGAAAATCTCTAAACCCGGCCGAATGCCAGCAACTTAGAAAATCTTTATTTTGCTTAGCCGGTTTTGAACATAACCCAAAGGAGAAAGTCCTTAATCCACATAAGAAACCATTACTTTGCATAGCCGACTTTGAATGTACCCCATAGGAGAAAATCTTTAATTTTACGATTATAATAAAGCCCAAACTTTGCGTCATAAGGCCCGAATAAGTTAGTTGTGCTTTCTGACATTTTGATTGGGCATTGTGACGTTTTTATTGCCCCAATTTGGGCGATATACCGATTACACTACTCAACAAAATGAAAAAAATTTCGTGTACTCCGGATGCGATAATTTTTTCTGTGTAGATAACCTTGACATGAGCTCGAAAAACGCAACAAAAAATTTTTTTTCGTTTGATTTTTTTTTTATTTTTTTTTTTAAATTTAAAAAATTTTTTTTTTGGTTAATTTGTTTCGTCCGGCATAACTCGGGAACCACTAGCCCGATTTAATTGAATTAAATTTTAAAAAATTTAAAATTACAATTCCCTTAATCTGTTCATATATTGTTTTCCTATACAAGCAACAGTTTCCAAGTTAAAAATGAATATATAAAGGAAAAAACTTATTTTTTGCCTAAAGATTTAAATTTTTTTTTTAAATCCATAAAAAATCCAAAATGAAAAAAAATGTCAAATCTTATTACTTTTACGTAAAGTCACATAACCTATGAGCAAAATGAGACAAAGATCATGAAAATCGATGTACGCGTTTCGCTTTTATTCGCAATTGAGTAAAGGTATGAATTTCAAAAATTTGCTCGACATATGCACAACTTTGTCTACGGTAAGGTTTTTTCTTTTTTATTACAAAAAAAAATAAAATTTGTTGGGTGACAAAAATATATGACTTTAAATTAAAAAACAATTCGATATATGTACAAGAAATTATCCTAAGGATATCAACATTAATTAATTATAAAAAAGTTAAAAAAAAATATATCTAAACATCTTTTATATTGTTGTGGGTCTGTTTCTCTTATCAGGAACCAGATATAGTCCCCCATCATAGCTTCGTTCCAAAATCCTTGGTATCGGTGCTCAATTTCTTTCATTTGCTGATGAAAACGCTCACCATGCTCGTCACTCACATCGCCCAGGTTGTCCGGAAAGAATTCCAAGTGCGAGTGTAGAAAATGTATCTTAAGCGACATATTTGCTCTAATTTTTTTATAATTTTGGAGTAGTTGTTTTTGTTGTTTCCAAGAAACCCGGAAACAATTTGCCGAAATGAGTTCCAAGCTGCAGCTTCATTTGGTGATAAAATGTGCTCAAACTGTTGGTCTTGCAACAACTTTTTAATTTGCGGACCGTCGAAAACGCCTTCCTTAATCTTTGCCGATGAAAGGTGAGGAAAAATGGTTTTTAAATAGGCGAACGCTTCGCCATCTTTGTTGATAGCTTTCACGAAGTTTTTTATGAGTCCGAGCTTTATGTGAAGAGGTGGGAGAAAAACATTTTCCTTTTTTATGAGTGGTGTATATTTCACGTTGTCGCTGCCGGGGATGAAGTTAACTCTTTCTGTCCAACTCCTCCTGGTGTAATGATGTTGACGATCGCGGCTGTCCCAAAGGCAGAGAAAACAACAGTACTTTGTGAATCCACCTTGTAATCCACAAAGGATACCGATAACCTTAAGGTCGGCACAAACTTTCCAATCGTGCCTCTCATAGTTAAGGCACTTTAGTAGATTGTCCATGACTTCATATGTTTCCTTGGTGTCAACGGCATGAGCAATTGGAATCGAAGGTTTCTCGTTGCCGTTGTGCAGTAAAATTGCTTTAAGGCTCTGCTTGTTGCTGTCGATGAAAAGACGCCACTCTCCTGGATCGTAAGAGTACCCGAATTCACCAAATAATCCGGGAATGTCCTTACAAAAACAGATGTTGTCTTTTTTTGTGTAGTACCTTGCGTATGGTTCATGACGCTTCCTGTAGATTGTTGTCACCACACCAGGAGCCAAGAAACCGAACTGTTGCATGCGCGATGCATGCAACTCTGCATCTTCCTTGGAGAGTTTCAATTCTCTAACCCAATCGTTCAGTTCTGCTTGGGAACATAAGCGTTGACCTCCATGCAATGTATATGTTGACTCGCATTCTGATGTGGTTTCTACTGTCTCCGGATCTGATGTTGGATGTATCGCCTCATTATTAGATGCCCATCTTGAAACGGACGGTTGCGGGTCCACTGGTTCTTCGGAAAATGGCACTGGAAAATTCACTGTTGAAACAGCAGCGTAAGTCCATCGTATATTTTTTCCCACGCCTGTTTTTTTGCTAAGACAGAAGTAGCAATCTGTTACATGGCAAAGCGGAGCTCTCCAAAGCATTGGCATGATGATTCTCGGCTGTCGTCTGAAAGAATTTCAATAATAAGTTATATATGTTCTTGAATTTCGTAATCTACACTTACCTTGAGTCAGCTAGCTGTACGTAGCACCTTGGACATAGAGCACTTGGTGTCCACCGCTCATCTATGTTTGAGACCTTTAAATTGAAGCTCTCTTCAAATGAATCTCTCAATTTAGGTGAAAAACAACGCTTGTTTTTTTCAGAAACGTATTCTCCGCACATGTAACAAAAATTACTTGGATTGGTATTGCATTCAAATCCTCGCGAACGTTTGCTCATTTTAACTATCGCGTTCGTCGACACTTGTTGAATGAGTAAAATCGATCAATGAAGACCTATTTATACTGTGTATTGTTTAGTATTTTACTGACAGGTACTTATAAATGGGTGTATATTTTTTTACGGTGGCTACATACCTGTTTCACCATGTGTGAGTCTTAAATTTTCCGAATAATGACCACCCTTAAATGTGGGTTGCATTTCTGTAAAAAAACATACAGGTAGCCAACGGAAAACCCAAATAATTAAAAAAGTCCCCTTTCCTTTTAATTGTTCACGCACATTTATTAGCGTTTATTACTTTGCTTACGCAATCATAAAAATTAAATAACCCTTTGTTTATTCCGTTTTGTTAATTCTGAGAATCAAAAAAAGAAGAAAAAACCTTACCATAGACAAAGTTGTGCATATGTCGAGCAAATTTTTGAAATTCATACCTTTACTCAATTGCGAATAAAAGCGAAACGCGTGCATCGATTTTCATGATCTTTGTCTCATTTTGCTCATAGGTTATGTGACTTTACGTAAAAGTAATAAGATTTGACATTTTTTTTCATTTTGGATTTTTTTTTAAAAAAAAATTTAAATCTTTAGGCAAAAAATAAGTTTTTTCCTTTATATATTCATTTTTAACTCGGAAACTGTTGCTTGTATAGGAAAACAATATATGAACAGATTAAGGGAATTGTAATTTTAAATTTTTTAAAATTTAATTCAATTAAATTGAGCTAGTGGTTCCCGAGTTATGCCGGACGAAACAAATTAACCAAAAAAAAATTTTTAAAATTAAAAAAAAAATAAAAAAAAAAACCAAACGAAAAAAAAATTTTTTATTGCGTTTTTCGAGCTCATGTCAAGGTTATCTACACAGAAAAAATTATCGCATCCCGAGTACATTTTGACTGTTGACTAGTGTTATTGGGCTTTATGACATTTATCGATTTGGGCGTTATGACCTTAAGCGTTAACGCCAAGTGGACCATTGCGCAAATATATTGTCACCGTTCATATGCACCTTCCGATTTATTGATAACACTTTGGATTGAACTTATTAAGTGAATATTGATGAGATTAATTGTTATATTTTTCATCGATTTTGATAGTAAAGGGTGTTTTTTATTGGGGTATAGAACTTTAAGTTGGCATCACTTTTTTAACTGGCGGCCATTTTGTCAGCTGTCAAGTGATTAATATTTAGTTTGGTTTGCCATTTCATCATGAACAGGTTGACAAAAGAACAACGCTTGCAAATCGTGCAAATTTATTTCGAAAGTAATGGTTCAGTTCGCGAAGTTCACCGCAAGCTCCGTCCATTTTATGGTCG
Organism: Polietes domitor; assembly: GCA_947397865.1. Classification (NCBI taxonomy): domain Eukaryota; kingdom Metazoa; phylum Arthropoda; class Insecta; order Diptera; family Muscidae; genus Polietes; species Polietes domitor. The sequence goes on from OX377620.1 coordinate 139,363,527, forward strand.
ACATAATCGTCCATCAGAGCAATTAATTCGGTGGATCGTTTTCGCACTACGTTTACTCTATGTGATAATACGCATCCGCACAGACGTCGAACAGTGCGCACCGAAGAAACAATTGCCGCTGTAGAGCAAAGTGTTGAAGAGGACCCGAATGAATCGATTCGCCACCGTGCACAGCAATTGGAGCTTTGTCCATCAACTTTATGGAAGATTTTGCGCAAAGATCTTGGCTTGCGACCTTACAAGATCCAGCTTGTGCAAGAATTAAAGCCGCGAGACCATGCAATGCGTCGTGATTTTGGTGTATGGGCCGAAAATGAGATTCATCTCGATGCTGATTTTCATCACAAAATTTTGTTCAGTGATGAGGCTCATTTTTGGTTGAATGGCTACGTCAACAAGCAAAATTGCCGCATTTGGAGTGAAGAGAATCCATATGAGACCCTTGAGACGCCATTACATCCACAAAAACTGACTGTTTGGTGTGCTCTATGGGCTGGTGGAGTCATTGGGCCATACTTCTTCCGAAATAATGCTGGAGAGTCAGTTACCGTTAATGGAGACCGGTATAGAGCCATGATAACCGACTATTTTGTTCCCGAATTGGATGGCATGAATGTGGATGAGTTGTGGTTCCAACAAGACGGCGCTACATGCCACACAGCGCACGTCACAATCGAATTATTGAAGGAAACATTCGATGAGCGCATAATTTCGCGGAATGGACCTGTCAATTGGCCACCAAGATCGTGTGTTTTGACACCATTGGATTATTTTCTTTGGGGATATGTGAAGTCGCTCGTCTACGCCAACAAACCAGAAACGTTAGGGGACTTGGAAGCCAACATTCGTGGCGTTATTGCCAACATACGGCCCCATATGCTCGAAAAAGTGGTTGAAAATTGGACTTGTAGAATTGGCTATATTCGAGCCAGCCGCGGCGGCCACATGCCCGAAATCATATTTAAATATTAATGGCATAAAATTATCCTTCCAATAAAGCCAAATTGATGGACATTAAAACGATTTTCTTGTGTTTTATTTCAATTCGAAGTTCTATACCTCAATAAAAAACACCCTTTATATGGGCCCATCACATGTATGAGTAAAATATTTTCATCAATTTTACCATATAAATTTGACTAAAGATTAATTTATAATATAATTTATATGAACAACATAAAATCGCCAGTGTTGGTGTAGGGTCAACCCCGGCCGACTATAGCCTTTCCTTACTTGTTTTCGACTAAAATTCATTTCTGGCCGGAAATATTTGCAAATCAATCTCTGATATCGTCCTGGACCTGAAATAACACACCCTAATGTACAAAAGTATCACAAAAGAGAGACACATTTTTTTGCACAGAGATGCCAGTGCAGTAAAGAAAAAAGAAACAGAATACACAATTTCCATATAAATCACATTATTTTACGCATAATTATTTCAATAAATCTTCCACCAGACACTGACAAAGTTTAAAAGTTCTTTGACATCAAATCGTACGACTGAAACAGACGGAGACAAAAGTTATGATCATAAACATAAAAAGTAAATATTTGATCGTTATAAAACTTTTTTTAAACATCTTAACCTTCCCCAAAAAAATTACAATGTAATCGATACGTCTGATACCAGGGAGAGGTAAATCACTTTATTTAAGAAGCACGGAGATAAAACGACACAATAAAATGCTCGTTAATTCAAAATTGATATCGAATTGAATTAAACCTGCCTTTTAATCAACATTTCCAGTGTAATAGCGAAGTGATAGAATTTCCTAACAAAGCTGACTAACTCTGTGTAAATTTATTCAATAAGTAGCAAAAAAACATGTAACAAGGCCGTTAAGTTCTGCGGGACCGACTTTTACATAACCTTAACCATGGAGTGCATTCCGCACTATTATAGGCTAAAAGAGTTCAGTACCATATTAACAAAATTTATTTTTTTCAAATTCCAATATTTGTATACTATTACAAGCTATCACTTTATTCTAGTCATATCTAACCAAACAGCTTCATAAATAATTCAAAAGTTTTCAAATTTTATTATGTAACCTATTTCTACGCATTGTCACAAATGATTCTTTGTCTGGCTTTTCCCAACAGACGACATGAAGTTTAAATGTATTCATTTGCTTTAAACAACTTCCTCATTTACCACCAGCCAGTGTATTTTGCATAAGCAACAATGTGTTGTTGGTTGAAAATATGTTGCAGCGCAAATGTATTTTTAATAAGGATACGAGTCGTATACCAGGAAGATTTATTTTTATGCAGTTTTTGGACTATATTTTATTTTTATTATCTAAGCAATTGAGTTGGAATAATTGTACTGAGTTTAAGGACTAAATGTTATTTAGTAGCATTGAGCTTTCACAGTTAAGACGTACATAACATAATAATTGTGGTTGAAAGACAAAAGTTATTATATTGTCTAGTATCAGGGGTTTTTTCATTTGTAACATATTTGAATAACGTATATTTCCAAAGAAAGAGAAATATAAACTAATATTTTAAAAAACATTATTTTCTTAAGATAAATTTTGTCATAACAATTGTAACTATAAAATGTTTTTTTTTTTTTTTTAATATATATAGTTATCAACAACTGCTGTTTGTATAACGATATCAGATACTCTCCGTATATGGAAGATGCTTGGAAGATATTAAAATATTTATTTTCAATTCGATGTTTTTCCGGTCGTACGTACATTTGTATACTCTTCACTAAAGGATGGGGGTATTCTAAGATTGTCATTATATTTGTAACACCTTGAAATATCGACCTTAGACCATATGGTCGATATTTACGCCCTCCACTAGCGTATTATGTTTTTGCGCATTGTTTGTAACACCCAAAAGGAAGCGAGATATACCCATTGTTTATTATACAGATCGGCTCACTTTCGGAGTCGATTTAACAATGTCCGTCTGCCTGACCGTTTGTCTGTCTGTCCATCTATTCTTGTAATCAAAGTACAGGTCGTAATTATAGTCCGATCCTAACAAAAATTGCCAAAATTAAGTTTCGCTATTAAATTTTAAGCAAATCGGTTCAGATTTAGATATAGCCTCCATATAAATGTCGCTCCCGCTTTAACATTTTCCGCTCTAGAAACCACGTATTTTAATAAATTTTCTTCATTTTTGCACAACATTTCAGAAGGAAATGTCATCACGTCTGTGGTGAAATTGGTTCAGATTTATTGGCAAACACGTTATAAAGGGTGGTTAAATTTTAAGGGCCAATATTGATTGAATAAAACAGAAATTATTTAGTAAATTATTGTCATTTATTTTTATTATGATAATATTAGTATGGTTCAATTATGTATGGAACAAAATATCGGCCAAATGGCAGCCGCGACCTCGGCGGCACACCTCCATCCGATGGTTCAAATTTTCGATGACGCTGAGGCATAATTGAGATTCTATGGAGTTAATGTGCCGAATAATCTCATCCTTTAGCTCTTGAATTGTTGCTGGCTTATCGACGTACACCTTTTCTTTCAAATAACCCCAAAGAAAGAAGTCCAACGGTGTCAAATCGCATGATCTTGGCTTCCAATCGACATCGCCTCGTGAGATAACACAGCCATTGAATTTGTCGCGCAAAAGAGCCATTGATTCGTTAGCTGTGTGGCAAGTGGCACCGTCCATAAAAAGTTCGTTATCATCTCACGATAGCGAAGACCATTCACAGGAACTGCCTGACCTGCCTCATTTTGGAAAAAATACGGCCCGATGATGCCGCACAAAACAGTCACTCTTTGTGGGTGCATTGGTTTTTCGACAATCACTTTTGGATTATCATTCGCCCAAATGCGGCAATTCTGCTTATTGACGAATCCACTGAGGTGAAAATGTGCCTCATCACTGAAGATGAAAAAATCACGAAGTGCACGATTTGCACTTTGATTTGAACTCCCATTTTCATAATAAGCCTGAATAACCTAAACGCGTTGCTCGATTGTGTATCTTCCCATGGTTCAAATTGAGTTAGTCTGAAATTGAGAAATGTCAGATGAAATGCAGAACAAAACTTGACGTTTAGGTGTTGTTCACAATCATCATCGGCCCTTACAATTTAACCACCCTTTATTTCAACATTGTTTCAGGTTTTAATATAATCCTCATATAAATATCCTTCCCGATTAAACTTTTTTCTCTCAGATCGGATAAAGTTAGGGGGTGAAATGAGAGAAAAAATGATACAAATTATACTAGTGAAACGACAACAGCTAGTAAACTGAAATTCGGTCTGCGCATCCCTCTAATTGCATGTACACCTAAAAAATTCGTAATTTTTACTATTAAGGGGGTAACATTTGGAAAAAGGGATAAAATTAGTACCGACCAGAATCATAAAATTTGGTGTGTACATTCCCCTGACTGTGTAAAAGTGAAAGAAATAAACCATTTTTTAAAAAACTTACTTGTAAGGGGAATACAGATAGAAAAGGGGATAAAAATGGTACCAATCAAATTACAGCAGCTAGAATAATAAAAATCGGTGTATACATAAAGACATAAAAATATTACAGACAAATGGCTGCAGATAAAATCATAAAAGTCGGAGTTTACATTCCTCTGATTAAAATGGGATAGGAATGAAACCAACCAGGTTGGAATTAAATATGGGCGAAATCGCTCCAAAGCATGGTGGGGCTGATGACCTTTGAAATTTCGTACATATAGTTATGGTGCTTACCAAAGTCTATAAAATGTTTGAGTTGCCACGCTAAAATACCATAAATTTTGTAGATACACTTATGCTGCTTACAAAAGATGTTTAGCAAAATTTATCAACCTTCTGCCACACCCGCTTACAGTTGGTTGGTAGTTGTTTTTTTTTTTTTTCTTTTTTTTGAGAGAGAACTAACCTTGTGAAAGAGATAGGCCTTTAAATATCGTACTTATGGTAATTAGGAAACAGACTTTATCAAATACCTGTATTAGGACTTTCAATTTTATAAAATGTTTATTATCTTTATTTTAGGTTCAAATGTCGAAAAAGAAGCAAATGAAAAAGTAGTAACATTGGCATCTTGGTTTAAAAAACGAGTTTCCACATAGTTCCACACTGCCAGTATTACTTTTGAAAATACGTTACTTCAGAAATTCATCGTGGCACAGGTAGGAGTATTATAATGCAGTATATATTCATAAAATTTGACATGATACTTTAACTTCTGTGAAATTTCCCGGAGATCAATGACATTTCGATAATTTTTTAAAAAAAATTGTTTTCATAATTTATGGGAGTTTTCTGCAGCCCATTCTACAGGCATATTATAGTGCACGGTGCACCTCTTAAGTTTTCTTGGCATATATAGGGTGGCAGATGAATGCTGCTGTTAAAAGAGTTTTTCTTTGCAGAACTGCATCGAAAGTGAATCCCTTTCAATACTGTTTTGTTTTAACAGGATAATGCGACTTGTAACGTAGCCAGATCCTGCTATGAGAGAATTGCTGTGAAAGTTCCCCAATAGGCCTATTTCTATAAGCGTTGGCCCCAAAGTCTCCTGATCAACAGGAAGTTTATAAAACAAATCTTTTGATTTTGGATGATTTAAAGCAGTGAATTCGAAAAATAATTTGAGACAATTCTTACTGCAACTCTGCAGGCCAAATATTTGTAACTCCAAGAAATAATGGAGTTAGACCCACCTTTAATTTACCGATCGGCTTAGAATCACCAGCTGAATCGACGAAATCGGTTCAGATTCAGATATTGTCCCCATAAAAACATTCTCCCAATTTACACTATTAGTGTTCTAGAATACACATTTTACATCGGATCTTGATAAATTTTCAGGATAATGTTATATTCGAACTAGAAACAGCTAACGTGAAAGTGGGTTGCATGGGTCCATGTTTCAATGTAACCCCAAGCAAATGTACCTCCGATTTACACTATTATTTCTCTAAAAATACGCCATATTATATTTCAACTAGGAACATCTACTTTGAAAGCCAGCTATATAGGTCCATGTTTTGGTATAACCCCCATACCAAACACTATTCGCTCTAGAACCCACCTTTTACATTGGATCTTGATAGTATATTGCAGGTGATCAAAAACGAATATCTACTTTGAAAGTGATCTATAAGGGTCCACTTTTTATTGTAGCGCCTTTACAAATGGGCCCTCATTTTTTACTTTTTCCACTCAAGAACTCATAGTTTACATCAGAAGTCTATCAAATTGTGCATAGCTTAAAAATCAAATATATGGGTCATACGAAACGTATGAAATAAATGAATATTTGCTTTGTTAGCATACGCGTGGCTGTGAAAGTACCTACAAATTTATTCATAAAGATTTTGCATGTTATCCTCGTAAATCACTAATTAATTTCGTGGACTTACCAACACTCCTCACTCACGACAGGAACAGACGGCCGCAACAAAAGACAATACTTTATGAGAAACACGCGTATAAATAGAAGACAAGGGTATGTCTTTCCTTTTACGATGTGTCCGCAGTGTAAGATGTAAATTTGCCCATTTAAATCGAAAAGGTTGCAATATAGACACATCAGATCTGTTTCTGATCAACTTAGAATCACCTTCTGAGTCGATTTTAAATTTTTAGAAATTTTTATATCCTTAAAACTTTGAAGACGGATTTAAATACTGAACTTCACTATTCTTGCTACAGCCGCTGATTGGTGCCACATTTAATCCCGAATAATTCCTGCAGGTACGAATATCGAAAGATTTCTTTATTTTTCGTGTGTACGCCACACAGTGGCGCCATTTGAGTTTTTTCGTTGCAAAAATCATATCTTTTGTACCGAATAAGATAATTGAACAGTTTAAACAGCATATGATAGATAACTGTTCAGCCTATGAAATGAGCGTGTGGAAAGGGTGCTACGCTCTGTAGGGGCCTAATTATGGGTTATCAAAGTTAAAATTAGTAGAAAAATCAATTTTATGGTAACTAAAAAAATTATTTTTACATTTTTAGATTGTTTTTATTTTTTTTCTTTAGGGTTTTATGTTTTAAATTATTACCCAACAAATTAAAAAAAAAATATTTTTTTTTTAATTTATTTATTTATTATTATTTATTTTTTTTTTTGTCCGGATGATCCATCGCAGCCCCATTTGCTGTTCAATGTCAACTTCTCAGGAAGAATTTTCACCTCATTTTCAGGAAAACTCTCCAACAACCGTTTTGCTGTATGGCCCATGAGATCCTGCAGATTGGCTTTCGCAGAGACTTCCGTAAACTCCGTATGCAGTGGTCGTGAATTTATTTTGGCTTGCGTAATATGCTTGTATCCGGGTAAAATGTCAGCGCCGTGTCGCGTTAAAGATGTCCGTAGTTTCTCATATTTCTCTTTGGAAAGTTCTAAGTCCATAAACAAGGCCAAGGCTTCTTCGGATCCATACTTTTTAATGTGTGCGTTTGTGGGCGTGGGAATGCTTTCCTTAATCATTTTTAGTCGCAGTGGGCTTGCATCAGCAACAGATTTGGTTATCTGCGACCTAACTCTTTCACTATCCTTTGTAAATTTAATAGACAGCGCGTCCGATAATTGCTTCGTGGTCAAGTCATTGGTGGCATCGGCAAGTTTCCTCTTCCTTGTGAAAATTGAACACTCCTCAATACTTTTTTTGGCCTTCCTTTTGCTCCTCTGGTTGATGTGGTGGGTTTATCTACTGCCAATATATCCAGGATGGTGTCTTCATTAAGCCAGTCCTCGTATTTGGAGTTGAAGTTCTGAATGGTTCGATTAGATTTCACCCATTTTGCCTTAATATTTGCATACATCAGATAAAATTTATTTTTTATAATTTCGCTTCTCTCAATATTTCCGTATAAGCTATCAAGTTCTTCTAAATAATTTAAAATTGTTCAACGCCATGTTTTCAGTACTTAAATTGTTTAATGGTTTCAGTAATTGTTCACCAACTTTCAGTCGTAGACAGGCCCGTGCGCAGGATTTTCCCCTGGGGGGGTTTTCATCTACACTCAAAAAATTTTTTCCCTATAATGAGTTAAAATTAACTAAAATTTAGGAAACCAAGTACATTTTTACTAAATAAGTAGAATTTTGCTGAAAATTTCCTAAATCTAAGTAAATTTTTCCTAAAAACAAGTAAAATTTTCCTAAAACTAAGTAAATTTTAGTAAAATTTTGCAGAAAAAAAAGTTCCTAAAACTAAGTGAATGTTTACTCAAATCAAGTAAATTTTTACTCAAACTGACGACAATTTTGCTGATTTTTTCCTCAAAACTAGTAAATTTTTACTTAAACTGAGGAAAATTTTATTTTATACAAGAAAAAAGGTGAAATTAAAATAAGTTATTTTTAACTAAAAAATCAAACAAATAGTTTTGCTTCAGAGTATGCAAAACTGATACAAAAAATGACAACATGAAATATTTCTCAAAAGTTTCATGATACCTCTGCCATAAAGAGTTGAGCTATTACTCCATGATTGTTACGAAGGCAAGATAGGCGCCTTCACAGTGGTTGTTTAGAACAATTAATAAAGTATTTAAGAAATAAGTCTCTGCAAACGAACGAGAATTGCTTCTTAGATTAATATTGAAGATTTTCTTAACAATTTCAAATGTTTTTTATAATTTCATTAATACTTAAATGTATGAAGAACTCGGCTTAAATTTCAGTAAACATTTTAACTTAATTTTAGGAAACAACACATTTATAAGTTAAAGTAAATTTTAATTTTTTCCATACAAAAAGTTTCAGATTTTTTTACTTTTCTCATTGTCGGCAAAATTGCATTTCAGTAATCCATCTATCAGTACATTCAAAGGAATATGTCAGTAAAAGAAAGCAGAAAGTCTACTGAAAGAGCAGATTTTCTGCTGTTAAAAAAGACACAGCAGAGTTGTATCTGCTGAGATGGTAAACAGCCGTTTGCTGTTTTTAGCAATATATATGATACGCTTTTTGTTCCAAGCTAATATAAAAGAAAATTCGAGCTTCTTCATTTGTCGAAATGGATTTATATTATAATTGCAAACTCCCAAAACATTGTGATAAAAATAGGGCACATCGGTTCATATTTAGATACAGCTCCATAAAAATGTCCAATCGCAAATGTTACATCGCTCTAGCGCTCTACAAGCATCAAAAAAATTATTTGCTTTTATTAAGAATATTTTAGATTTCATTATGATTCTTATCTACACTTTTTTAAAATTACTAAACGATTTTGTTATTAAATTTCCAAACTTTTATTGCAGTACATAATTAAAAGTTCATAAGATATAGCTCTAGTCGAATGTCAAGAAGTGGTATCGGTAATAAAAATGAAAATTTTCCGAACAATTGGGTGTCCATTAGCGAAATTAGCACTACACAATCTTGAAATTGGCACAATTCGTTTAGTTTGTTTGTATTTTTCATAACCTTTGTCCGAAATTCAAGAAAGTGTCCACGATTTTTCTATGTAATTTTCGTGTTTTCGTGATTTTACTGCAAAATTACCATTTCAGACGAGTTATTTTTAAAAAATCTTAAAAATTCTATATTTTATTGCTTCAGAAAGTCTAGAAGGTTTTAAAAAGTATATGTTCGAAACCTCTCTGGGGGGGTTTGAACCCCCAAAACCCCCCCTGCGCACGGCCCTGGTCGTAGAGTAATCCAGGCATTATCCTTATTTTGCAATATATAGGCTTATGCTACCATGCCTAAAAATAAAAAAATAAAAATAGGGACCATAAGTCAATATTGTTCTTGACCATTTGCAATATATAGGCTTATGCTACCATGCCGAAAAATTTACCTGTTCCCTGCATACATATGGATTTAGGCTGAATAATGCAATTTTGATATTATGCACGTGTCCAAATAAGATTTGTGCCTACCTGTAGGGACCATAAGTCAATATTGTTCTTGACCATTTGTACGCCAAAGTATTGTTTAAGTGAGGTACGTACCTGCTAATTTCAATGAGTAGTTTTTTCAAACTATTTGATCAAACTACTGCCAGTCAAAACATGTTAGGGATGGACGCCATACAATTTCTGCAACCATGTCTTTTTAACCTTTTTTACCTCTAGAAGCCAAACGGGCACGTACGGACAGCTAAAATTTTTGAATTATGTAAAGAAATAATCAATGAACAGGTTTTGCAAATATGGCAAATATAGAAAAATATAGATTTTTTTATTTTCCGTCAAAGTTGAAAAATAGTGAAAAACGGATAGTTTTTAAATAGTGATTTACCAGGAGAAACACAAAGCAAACAGTTAATTTTTTTATCATTATACATTTAATAAATACATCAATCAATGCAAACATAAAATAAGGCGATTCGTTACCTATTTTTCGTGATATTACACCTGAAATCGCAACAAATTCACTAAAAATTTTGTGTTTTTTTGAAAACCGAAAGTCGGTCAACTTTGAACGGCTATATCTTCTAAACTAAAAATGTGATATTATAAAGAGTGGCAGATTTGAAATAGTTGAAAAGTTTCCTATAACATGGGTTTATTCAAAACTTCGTCGGCGCTCATGAAAATTTTGATTTTTGCAACCTCGTTTGCTCTACGGGCGCTACTGTGCGTTTGTTTGGTACCATTTTTATCGACATTCGCGCCATTTTCCGCCGTAAATTACAAATTTCGAAAAATTCTATTTTTTCCACTAGTACAAACCCTTTATTTTTGGTGTCTACGCAGTTAGAGGGATGTTAACACCGAATTTCATGATTTTAGCCGTATCATTAGTATCATTTTTCTTCCATTTCAGTTGCTAAATCTTCTGGTGCTTTCACGCTACAAGAGGAACGTTTCAAGTGCATATAATGAAGAAATTGCTTAAAAATCTAAATATTGGTGGGTATTTTCAGTCCTTTGAAAACTTTATCCCTCTGCGATCTGCAACCATAAAATACAATTATAGGAAATTTGAATCTCTTAGCTCATTTCCTCGCTAGTGTGCTTTAAACAGACAGACAGACAAACGGATATTTAACCACGACCCAGAATATATACTTTTTGGAGCCTCCGATGAAGATTTCAGGGCGTTACCAAAGATTGACAAAATGAATATACCACCATCCTAAGGTGGCACAGTATGTTTTGTATGGTGTGTTATAGTCAGTCAACTTTAACATTTCCTTAATTGTTTTCATTAAATTAGTACTGGCTTAATCATCAGTACAAAAAAAACAGAACAATTTTATCTCTATTTACAAATCCAAACGCTCTTGGACTTTGTTTGTTTGAAATAATAAAGTCAACACTCTATTCTATTAATATTGAATGCTCTGTTTAACTCATATGGCGTGAAACAATTTAAACCTTTGCTTACGCCCGCCCACGTGCTTAACATTCTGATGGTAATTGTCCCCATTAAACAAAAAACAACAACACGAGCAGCATCAAACTTTTATTGGCCCAATTTCAACTCTGGTCAGGTAGTGAAACACAAACACGGTGACATTGAAAAATTGTCCTAAACTAGTCATAGTTTATCATGGTCTAAATGTCCGCTGTCCGCTTTGGTTGGAAAGTTTCCCCAGAAATGAAGACAAATGTTGAATATTGAAGTCATTCATTTTCGAACACATGTTCGACACAAAGTACCATAATTACAGCAGCCGTATATTTACTGACCCCCACCCCGGTGGTATTAGCTATTCCGTTTTTTTCACACGAATTACGGACAAGGTCTGAAAGAGACCCTAAATTTAACAACAAAAAAGTATACCATCGAATGATAAATTGTCTGGCGTTAAAACTTTAAAATACATTCTGACTGACAATTGAATTGCTCAATGTAAAGAAAAGAAAAAAGGAAGGCCGCTGTTTTACCTTTTTCCTTTCCATCCATTGGGATGGTCGCAAAACAAATCATGTCTTGGATGTGTTCCTAGTCCGGCAACAACATCGATGACAGAACCAGCAGAAATTAGCTTTGGCAAAACATGGACCTCTTCGAGTAGGGAAACAAAAACAAAATACAAATTTGTTTTGAAGAAATCTTTCGCAAAATTCTTCCTTGTTCCTGTTCTTTGTCGTTGATGTTGGGAAAGGGAAAATTAGCTTATTTGAGGGAAACTACGACAGAAATTGTGAAGCAGCCATACATCGATAAGACCATCACTGAACAGATGGCCACCGGCCGAGCAAACTTCAATTTTTGGCTTTGCACATATACTCGAGTATATTCTTGACTACGTAGGATTTAAATTATTAAGGTTTTGTGCAAGTTGAATTATTTATGAATCACATATGCAAATAAAATTCCAGATATTTGTGCATCTGGTAGTGTATCGGTAGCGATTACAAGTTTTCAACACTACATCAAAGCCTACATACCGACAAGAAAATAAAGTCCCGAAATCTGGAAGCAGCTCCGGAAATAAATTTTATTGCAGAAATGTTCAATATCAATATGGCCTTTCATCGATCAATATATACGTAGATAACACAACGTCTCTTAAGGCTCTGAAAAAAATCATTAATTCAAAAAGAAAACTATTTGTTTTTTGTTTCTTCTTTAAAAATCTTATATTTCCAAAGTTGCAGTGCTTAGAAATTGACGCGGCAGAGTCGCTACAAAGCAGTGTATTTTTGCTATTGCTCTTTCTCGAAAGGATTTTTTTTCAAACTTATGTGCATAATTTCTAAGAATCTATTGGTTTAATTAAGGTCATGTTCAAAAGTTCAGACATATTTTGACCAAAATTTTGGTGAAAAATCGTGTTTTTTTAAACAGCTGACATATTTACTTAAAAATTGCCATAAACTTCCTTAAAAAGAAAAAAATTGTCTGATTTTATCAGATGATGCCTAACGGAGGAAACATGCACACCACCAGTGTGGGTTTTCTAAACTTTGTCACATTAACGGCCCAAATTTCCGCCATTTTGCAACTTTTCCAATTTCCGTCTGTCAGTTGAAAGCACGAAAATATTTCCATAAATGTGTCTAATGGCTGTAGATCGGTTGGGATTGAAAGTAGGTGAAATCGGCCCAGATGGAAATTTTTCCCTAACAAGGACTGCAAATACCTTTTAATATTTAGATTATTTACGCATTTTTTGAAAAATTCTACTTTATATGCACCTGAATTTTTAGCGTACATTCCTTTTGTAGGGTGAACCAAAATGTAAATACAATTTTTGAGGGTATCACCCCCGAATTAATGATGCGACGACAGGTAGAATCATTCGTAATTGCGAAGACAGGTAAAACAGAAGAACTTTTTCGAAATTCATACTCTTAAAGGATGCAATTGGAAAAGAGGGATAAAAATGGTACCAACCAAACCATTGAAATCATGAAAATCGGAGTAATATTCATTTGACTTGTAGACGTGAAACTTAATGGAATTTTTAACTTAATTTTTATTTTTAGGCGGAAAATGCGATGGAAGTGGATAATGTTACCAACAAGACGGTGTTACCAACCCGTACATTGCTCTGACTTCGTAGACGCAAAAAAAGTGCTTCCGATATTCGTACCTTCACGATCTAAATGGGATTCAATTTGGCACCAATTAAGTGGATGCAACTTGTATCATGAAATTCAGTATTTACACTGGTCTGACTGCGTAGACGCTATAAATAAGAGGAAATGTATTGTGAAAATTGGTCAGATCGGTTCAAATATACTATAGCTCCCATTAAAATTCCGCTCCTGATTTGAATTTTCCACCCTACAAAACAACGTATTTCACCAACTTTCTTCAAATTTAGCACGACTCGTTATACACTTCGTTCGTTCGTTCACTTCGTTCCATGTTTGGATATAGTCCCGATACAAATATTCTTCTCTCTAACAAAGTAATTCAGTTCATATCGGTGTATGATTGGGACACATACTCAAATTCTTCCCGATTTCACTTTTATTTACCGAATTGAATTGTATTCGACGTTAGCCTTTCCTTACATGTTACTTAATGTATATGTTTTAAAAGCTAGCTAGTTAACGACCGGGCAGAGATAAAGCCACAATATTTTGCAACAACGACTTGAATAAACCAAAGTCTAATTTTAGACGGCAATATCGACAACATTTTTATACCCTACACCACAGGGTATTATGTCTTTGTGCATTTGTTTGTAACACCCAAAAGGAAGCGATACAGACCCATCGATTTTTATACCGATCGATATAGAATCACTTTTTGAATCGATTTAGCCATGTCCGTCTGTCTGTCAGTCCATCTATTCTTGTAATCACGATACAGGTCGCTATTATTGTCCGATTCTAAAGAAACTTGACACAAACGATTTTTGCACGTCGTGGACGAACGCTTTTTAATTTGAAGCAAATACAAATGTTTCTCCCGATTTGACTTGTCCTGCTCTAGAAGCCACATAATTTAACCAATTTTGATCAAATTTTGCACAACAGCTTATATATAAGTTAGAAACAACTGCGGAGAAAATGGGTCAAATCGTGGCGTTCACGATTTTCACCGTATTGAATTGTAGTGGAGTAGAATGTGTAGGGTATCATATAGAGCCACCGCCCGACTTTAGCCTTTCCTTATTTGTTTAAAGTAAGAACGCGTTCATTCGCCTTAAATCCAGTGAGAACTTGAAATCGGTGAATAATCGTTCTAAAGTTTATTCTTTTTCTACCCTACACCTCCAGGATGGGGGTATACTAACTTTGTCATTCCGCTTGTAACACCTTGAAATATCGATCTGAAAGGAGCTAGGACGTCCACATTTTCCATAAATGTGTCTTATAGTCGTAGATCGGTTGGGATTGAAACTGGGCGACAAGGACAAAAAAAAAAAAAAACATAATAACCCCTAATATTTTGGAGTATTTATGCGTTTTCAATTTGTCTGCTTGTACTTTCTTAATATTGGGTATTCCGCCTATAACAAAAACGTGCACCATAAAGAACTTTTTATTCGTAGGGGGTGAAATGGGGAAAAAAGGTATAAAAATGGTACCTATCAAACGACAAGATACATCCACCTAATCGAGTATACACGTAAAATAAAAACATCTTTCAAAATTGGTACTTTTTAGTGGTGACATGTGTAAAAAGGGATAAAATTGGTACTGACCAAACGGTTGCAAATACAATCGTAGTACAAAATAAAGTATTTTTTGAGATTTGTACTATTGGGTGGAAAACAGGTCGAAGTGGGATAAAAATGGTAGCAATCAAACGGCTGCCACGGTTGCATAGCCTCGAAAAATAAAGCTATATTTCGATATTTGTGCTTTTAGGGTCAAAATGGGTAGCTAGAATGATAAAACTCGGTGTGTACATTCCTCTGACTATGTAGATCCGCAAAATAAGGGCTTTTTCGAAATATGTACTTAGGGAAAGGGATAAAAATGATTCATGCACAAACTTCAAATAACATTGAATTTATGAATAGGTAATTATGTATAATTTTTTTAAAATGCTACACAGCTGATATAAAACAGGTATGGATACAATTACTGCCAGCGTCCCGCTTCATAAAATGACTCATAAAAATCCGACTCAGTATACAGATTGTAAAAGTGGGGATTTCCATTTTCTTAATATATATGGCAACTCTGCTCTGTTACAACGTGTGAAAGTTTTGTGCTCCGTTCTAATTTGAATAAATATTTGTTATGTTGCATCCATAGCTATTTTAGTGCATCAAATTCATTACTAATACACAGATAAGTATTTTTGTGATTTAGTTTTACTTGTGATATTGTATTTGTGTGTTTATTTTTTGATAAAAAATCGTGTCTTTGGCTAAGAAATATTTCTTGACCAAACAACAACAATTGTTTTGTGATTTCTGTGCATTTTTTTTCGTTTATTTGTTTTTCTGACTCAACAGTGTTGCCATCTATCGTTTTTTAAATTTATTATAGTGATTTTTTACGCGATTTTACTTTTTTTATTTTAACACAGTGAAGGGTGGTATTTTAGAAAATCATGTCGTGCTCGTATGATAGTTGTAAAATTGTTTCGGACAGTGAGCGTTCCATTGAATGTTGGTTGTGTACCAGTCAATGGCATGCTAAATGTGCCGGTGTAGGTGCAAGGGTCGTGGACGCATTGTACGGGGAGAACAATGGTTTACGTTGGTGTTGCACCAAGTGTAGAAAAATCGGTGTCGATTTTTATAACTTTTTCAGGACTTCTATGTCCGAGGTTGCTGAAATGGGAAATGACCTCTGGGTGATTTTTTTAAGATATAACAAGTGTGCATCTAATCTGGATAAATACCCACAATTGGATGAGTTTTGCAAAGTCTCCGGAAGTTTCAGGCGAGAAACGTAAGAGAACGGCGAGGACAGCGTTTGCTAAGCCCTCGGCTGTGAAATCTGGTACACTTAACACCATTGGATCGGATGGTGTTGTTTCGGTGGCCTCGGCTGTTCCTGAGGCTACGGCTACTGTAGTCTGTGGACGGTGATACCCCGACTTATGCTTCGGTTGCTGGGCCGTTGCCTGATGTGTCTAATCAGCCGCGGCAAAATCAAACGCCAGGCCCGTGTGAATGCGACTGGTCAGCCGGACCCAGTTGCTGTTGCCGGTGGTGTCCGTCCACATCGTTCTGGAGGAAATTCCGGTGGATTGTCCATGGCTCCAGAAATGAAGATGGTTTTCGTTTCCCGTTTCGCTCCGGATACGACCGTGGAAGATTTGAATTGTTTTATTAAGTCGAAAATTGAGAGTGACTTCCGTATAAAAACGTTTAAACTGAAGTCATCCTTTGCCCAAAGTCGGGGATCGTTTAACATTGTTGTGTCGAGGGAAATTTTCGACAAGCTAATTGTCCCCTCATTCTGGCCATCTAGGGCTTTTGCCAAAGAGTTTGTGGATAGGGTTGGCGCGTCTCCCAGCAATGTCAGCCACTATTCCAAAAAACTAAGCAACTCTTTTTGTGTTGGGTATCAGAATGTTAGAGAATGTTTGAATACGAAGTTGAGTCGTCTGTTTGTTGATAGCTTTGACATTGTCTTCTCGGCTCTCGCCTTTACTGAGACCTGAAAGTTTAGATTTTGGACTCTGAGGTTTTATGTGGGAGATATGTTGTATTTAGGAAGGATCGCGTAGGGAAAATTGGTGGCGGTGTTCTTATCGCTGTTGCTAATGAGTTCTCATCCGAACGCTTTATTCTACAAGGGTTTGATGACATTGCATTTATTACAGGACGTACAGGGACGTAGTAAGTTGTTTGTCACATGTTCTTATATTCCTCCATCGGCCGAGTTATGTGTATTTGAGAGGCACTTGACTGCGATTGGTATGGTTGCTTCGAAAGCAGGTGATTTGGAACATATTATGATTTTGGGAGATTTCAATTTACCCACAGTATCTTGGCTAACCTTGCCTGATTCGGAGGCTTTAGCACCGTTGACGTCAACTTTTAAGTCGAATGATTGACCTTCGCAATTTCAGATCAATTGTGTGGGAAATGTAAATGTTAGGCAACTTGACTTAGTATTTGTCAATGATCCCCATTTCTTCGAGATCAGTAGGTTTCCTCCCATATCTATCCAGGAGGAGGACTATCATCCTACCTTGAGTATATCAATGTTGTATTCTAGCGATTCTTCTCCCTCTACTTCACAAGATGATCGTATCATTTATTGTTTCAAGAGAACCAACTTTGTTATGCTAAATTCTCTTATCCAGGATGTTGATTGGAATTCTGTCTGTAGCTGTTGTCACTATACTGATCTTGACATTGTTGTAGATAGATTTTATCAAATTTTAAATGACTTCATGTTACGATCAGTACCGAAAATTCGTGTTGGGCACTCTAGAAGGCTACCTTGGTTTTTCAGGTGAGTTGTCTAGTATGAAGAATTCGAGAAGTAGACTCTTTAAAAAATTTAAGAGGACTTGTTTAAATTCTGACTATATCAAATACTCCGATGCTAGGTCGAGATATAGCATTGAGTGTCAGAGACTTTATAGGATCTACTTGGAGAAACTAAAGAATGATTTTAGGAAGAACCCCAGATCTTTTAATGACTTCGTGAATCTTAAGCGTAGATCCGCATTCTAAGCCAACTAGGATTAGAATGGATGGTTTCGAATTTTGTGAAGATCAGGCGATTGTTGATTGTTTTGCGAAGTTTTTTGCAACGACTTATTCTGAACGATCTTATCGATAGAATGACACTTATCCTTTTAATGTCTCTGCATTGAGTCAACTGGAAATCCCTGTATTTGATTTACTTTGGTTTTGTCCAATCTGAATAATCTCAGATCCACGACTAGTGTTGGCCCAGATGGTGTGCCAAGTATAATATTGAAATTCTGTGCTAGTGGTTTGGCTATTCTGCTAACATTGTTATTTAATACTTCCTCTTGGGTTCCGATTCAATAACAGGGCTCATAAAAAAATGCATATGTTGTAAAAGTGGGTTTTCACGGTTATCACAACAGGCACCTTTTCATTCAATGTTTCTTCTAATAATGACTGCAAAAGGTGACTAATTTGATAGTGAACAGACGTACCAACCACACGAAAACTAAATTTATTTTTATTTAAACTTTAGTAATTTCTGTTGTAACTAAGAACTACTTTCATTTCAAAATGCCCAAATTACGTAAGCAGTCGATTCAACAACGACGTCAATCGAACAGAATGACGCTTAGAAACTACCGTGAACAAAATCTAGAGACTGATAGGGAACGAAACTTTTAGCTTCTAGAAGACAAAATGAAGAATACAGGAAAGTTGAACGTAGAAGTGAGAAATTTGAACAGAAGAACTATAGAGCAGACGAGAAATACGCTTGAGCACTCTGATAGACGAGAAGACGCCAATTACCGGTGTAATTAACTGGAAAGGGATTCTTTGCTACACAATCTTAGAAGATCTAATCCTGCACAACGAGCAATGGAACACGAAAGGAATACGCTCGAACATTCTGCAAGGCGAGAAGACACCAACTACCGGGATAATGAACAGGAACGTGATACTTTACATCACGCGCTTAGAAGATCAAATCCTGCGCAACGGGTGCTGGAACAGCAAAGAAACACTCTGTTAGGCGAGAAGACTCTATCTACCGACATAATGAACAGGAAAGGAATACAAGAAGAGAAGACCCCAGCTACGGACATAATGAACAGGAAAGGAATACAATCGAACACTCTGTTAGGCGAGAAGACATCAACTTCCGGGCTATTGAACATGGGTGGAATTCTAACCTTCACGCACCTGCACAAAGAGCAATGGATGAGCAGAGAAACACAGTTCAACGTCGAATAACCAGACAATCAGTACGAATTAGGAGACAAGAATTAAGTAGGATCAGGAATTGTCGTGTCCGAATTAATTGAATTAATCCAGTAAATCGAGCAAATACAAATGCTAGACAGAGAGAAAGAAATAGAGAAGAAAGTTTTAGCGATGATCCGCCAATTTGCCCACTTTTTTGTAACATTTTCTGACGCAGAATCTCAATGGCCGGAGCTATTAGTAATATTAGTTAAAGTTATCGAAGACCGAGATCTAACTGAGGAAGACGTAATGTCCTACACTACACAACAAAAAGATGATCTAATAAGGACGGATCCGATCACGTGTGCCAGATATTTTGACCAATGAATACGCCACCTTTTCAAGCACTTTAAGGCAAATGGAGGAGTTTTTGATGAGTTTAATGTTGTAAAATTTTATTGGAGGATAGAGTTCCAACATCGAGGTTCCCCTCACGTTCACGGGATATATTGGTTAAATAATGACCCAAACTAAATATATCTGACCAATCTTCCACCACTAGTCATTAATTTCATAGATAAATTCATATCGACAGATTCTACAATTAATAATGTACAAAATGTTATTAGCTACCAGAAGCACAATCACAGTAGGACTTGCCAAAGAGAAATTCGAGGCCAGAAATTTTGTAGATTCCGCATACCACACCCACCCATGTCTAGTACAGAAATTTTGTTTCCACTCCCCGATGATATAGACACAGATGAATTGAAACGACATAAAGAAAACTATGACAAGATTCATAATTTCCTGAACGCTAGATTATCCAATGAAGAAATAGATTGTATTGAACATTTACAACAGTTCTTAGATGACACGCATATTGACGTGAGAAAAGAAGACTATATATTTGCTTTACGGCCATGACTTAAGAAGCAACAGATATTCTTAAAAAGGACGTTCAAAGATAGGCCATTTAACCCTAAAATATTAGTAAAGCAGAGGACAAACGTGGACATTCAATTAGTTTTAGATGCATATGCCTGTGTAACATACATAGTCAACTACATCAATAAGACAAACCGGGGCGTTTCCAGGTTACTGCTGGAAGCAATGGATGAAAGTCGTGAAGGCAATTATTCTGTTAAACAGAGACTCCAACACATAGGAAACAAATTTATCAACGCTTCGGAAATTTCAGCCCAAGAAGCGTCATACAACATCCTGGGAATGAGTCTATCTCAATGTAGCAGCTCAGAAGTCTTCATAAATACTTTTCCGCCAGAAAAACGAGTTCGCATGAGCAAGTCAAAGCAGGAGCTGTGAAATCTTTCTAACGACTCAACCGATATATTCCAATCGAATCTTCTGGATCACTACGCTCAACGACCAGACATTTTAGATAAAACATGTCTGGCATACTTTGCAACATATTATAATTTCTCAAAAAAAAAAACTAAGAAGAAGTTCACGCCAACAACAAGAGGAAGAGGACGATTTCCTTGAGGACGATGATTTAAATCAAGATGATGTCGGGGCTGCACTTCGATTGAAAAATAACACCGGTTATATGTATAAAAGGGCGCACGCATCCATCATCCGTTTTCCATCATTTAAGGTGGATATAAACAGAGAAGATTATTTCCGGACCCTATCTATGCTATATTTCCGAAGATATATTGAAGAATGATAACGAACACCATTCACAAAAATGTCATCGAAACAAACAGACTTCAATTTGAAAGGTTGAAAGAAGGCGAGCTTCCGGAAATAATTCAAGGAATTCAAGATAAAAACAATGATAGCGAACTGAAAACAATGTTGGCTGTCCCAGAAGTAGATGCAAATTTAAACGTCTTTGATATTGAGAGGATTGAAACGAATGACGATACCGACTTGCGTGATGGTGTTCGTATTATCAGTGAAGACGACCTTTTAACTTCCACTAGGACTCTCAATACTAAGCAAAGATCCAATCTACATCATCTTTTACAAAACATGGCTGAAAATACGAGATTCTACGAGTACATTGCAGTAGGCACAGGTGTCGGTAAGAGTCTATTAATTACAACCATTTACCAATCTGTTACTCACAGATTCAACTCTATTCATTGTGCTGATCCCAACTTACCCAAAGTTTTACTGAGCGCACCAACTGGAAAAGCTGCATTCGGTATTGGAGGATCGATATTACCGGCGACCTACGTCCTCTTAGCAATGATAACGTCAACTCACTACATGTAAAATTCATTAATTATTGTTGATGAAATATCAATGGTTGGAGCAAGAATGCTGGAATATTTAGATGCCCGTCTAAAGCAAATTTTTAAGTCCACAGATGCCTTTGGCGGTATGTCGATCTTAGCTTTTGGAGATTTTAAGCAGCTTCCCCCTGTTGGAGATAAATGGTTATTTAGCTCCAATGTCTCAAATCCATATGGTGTTCTAGTCGGAGGAGGATTGTGGGATTTATTCAAATTTTACGAGCTGACCCAAATAATGCGACAACGAGAAATTAAGATTTTGCATTCGCCCTGAATCGAATGTCTACAGGCGAGATGACAGATGGCGATATACAGATAATAAAATCAAGGATGGCAAATTCAACTACCGATGTACCAACTGATGCAATTCATTTGTTTTGGTCCAACGAAGAAGCTAACCACTACAATTCTATTAGACTGAATCAAATTGATATGGATGAATTTATGTAAAAAGTATTTTATATTGTTAAATCCGATTCGTTGCCCCCAGAACATAGGAGTCGGATTCTAAATTCAGTTGTCAAATTGAAGACTTCGGAAACTCAAGGACTTTGTGTCGACCTTAAATTAAAAACATCAACAATATATGATGACAGTCAACGGTGTCACAGGGATTTTGATGTCTATAGATTTGGAGAGAGGAACTTTGAGAAGCGCGTCGGAAAAAAATGCACGTTGAAAAATGCCAACGGTCGTTCCAATTTAAGCGCAGCGAACAAATCTGCATCGAAAGACTTGAGTTCCCATTGGTTATTGCAGATGGAATTGCAATTCATAAGAGTCAAAGAGCTACTTACGAAAAAGTTGCAGTTCACACTCGTAATAGAATGAATAGGGCTGCTTTGTACGTCGCCTGCAGTAGAGCAACTAATGCATCCGGATTATTTGTCATTTGTACATTCAATCCCCCGAAACCTTTTGATGAATTCGAACCCGTTAAAATGAAGATTAAGAAATTACAGACAATAAAATCTTTACAACTACAACATAACTTCATGCTAAACGACGACATGCAAATAAAATTATTTTACCAAAACATCCAAAGTTTCCGTGCTCATCGAGAGGATATTTCGACTGACAACACAGTAATTAATGCGGATTTAATTTGCTTGGACAAAACATGGTTTTTTCCGGAAGAAGACCAAAATTTTCCTGCATTCTCCGTTCAAGGCCGAATAGATTGTTTCAACAGAAAGCAAGATGAACAAAGAACTCGAAATAAAAGAGGTATCATTAATTACGTCCGAACTAGTATACTCCAAGATGCGAAAATCATTTTAAAGAGAGATCATAGCGATGGAAACCAAACATTCCAATAGATTGCTCTATGCTACAAGGATATATATTTAATCGTATTGTATGTCATTTCCAAACACTCCAAAAAATATTTATCATAACATATGTCGACGTAGTGTGGATAATTCAACTGAAACAATTTTGTGCCGAAAAGGATTTTCTGGGAAAACCACCCCAACAAGTAAATATGGAACTCATATTGATTGGGCGTTTTCAAATTTTCTGCAGGATACAGTAAAATGTAAAGTATATGCAACACCACAAAGCCATCATGACGCTATTGTAGTAGGAATTTAAGATATTTTTGTTAAATTTTACCAAATAAATAAAATCTTCAATTATATTTAGATACTTATTATTCATATTTATTATTGATGTTTTATTTAAAAATGTAGGCTATGTAAATAAACTTAATTTAAATTTCACTTAATTATTGCCCGTGTTTTTATTTAAACAATTTTCAGAGGGGATCCATGCCGAATCTTATATACCCTCCATAAGATTCGGCACGGCCGAATATAACGTCTCTTTTACTTGTTAAGGTTCAAATCGGCTGAAAATCATTTAAGTTACAGGATTATAGGGGATCTAAGATAAACAAACCCGGGTTTTACCAGTAAATCGAGATTTTAGAATCACTTTCAATCATTTCATTTTCTATTCTTGTAATCAAAGTACAGGTCGCAATTATTGTCCGATCCCAACAACATTACTACGAATGAGTTTTGCTGGGACGGAAGCTATTGCATTTTAAGAAAATCGGTTCAGATTTATATGTAACTCCCATACAAATGTTCATTACTTGGTGCGATTTTTAAAAACGGATATTCGGCAAGTGAGTTGTGTTTCTCGTTTTGTTTGTGAGAATCATTTACTTAAAAAGGCCGGGTATGTTGTTGAAAAGTCGGTGCGAAGCCACCTGAACGAAACCTTTGACAGGGTGGAAATCATGATAGTGGTAGTCTGCAGCCAAGTAATAAATGTCACCATGCCATTTGTACATAAATTTGCATTCTATTATATATAGATGCAAAATGGTCTTGAGCTAGGACTATATCCCAGTTCAAATTCTAGTAGGATTTCTCCCAAACACATTGAAGTTCACATAATCTTAACTGATTTGTATTTTACAGAGTTGGGTTTTGGAGTTTCTGTGTTACCATTCAGGATTGTGATGATCAAAATATTTCGCCACTATAACAATGTAGTTATTCATTTAGTTTGAATAATTTTTTTGTTTAAAGAAGACGAATAAGTGTAAAAACGACATGTGGAAGTCACAAGCGACACCAAGGTGGCAAAAGTGACATCCATCTGTGAAAAACGTGGCATCCACTTGTTAAGGGTTGCCAGATTAAATGTTAGTACGGGTTGTCAGATTGCCAGTTAGTACACAGAAATGTATTTAAGTTTTTGAGAGCGATCATCTTTGGCTAATCGGAGAAGGTCAATGAAGGTCAACCAAACGATATTAAGAAGGTTACATCCAAAGTTATAAGTGTTCAAAGTCAAGTAAATGTAAAGTTATTAAAAACAGAATATGTGAAAGTAAAAACGGTTAATAACAAAACAAATGAATATTTTTTAATTTTCGAAAAAGTTCCGAGTTTGGATAATAAATATATATATTTTAAATTAGTGCTTGTACAAAAACTGAGAAGGTAAGATTAAATTAGTGAGATGAAATGAGGAAAGAATTTTAAAATATAAAAATGGCTTTTCATTAGCCATCCGGTCATTAGAGAAATAATCACAAATAAGATATAATTACCTAATAAACTCTGATATAAAATTAACAAATATATGTATTATATTTGTAGGAGGCCTCTAACAACACTTGGGGGTTGTACCATAGCATGGGTATATATAGTTCCTAGTCTAGTTAAAATATAACACAATCCTGAAATTTTTGTCATGATCCCATGTAAAATGTATATTCTAAGGCAGTATATATTTATATGGTGGCTATATCTAAATCTGAACCGATTTCCTTCAAATTCAATACCAATCGCAAAACAATTGAGACCTGTAGAGTGCGATCAAGCCTTGTATGGACAGCACACGAACAGACAGACATCGTTACATCGATTCAGCTGGTGATTCTAAGCCGATCCGTTTACTTAAAGGTGGGTCTAGGTCGATGTTACAAACATTTGGCGCGAAACTAACTTTTTATATCCTACATCACTTCGTGGTTTAGGGTATAAAAATCTTTGGCTTTTAAAAAAATCTTCTCCAACTTTATATGACAGATGACAGCCAAATCAAAGAATAGTTCGGCATAAAAAACTCATTTTCGATAAAATTGTTCAAAGCAACTTTTGAATATAAGCACTCGATATGACAATACAGACATATCGTAATAGGTCATCACAAATTCAACACAACAGACAACATTAGAGGTCAGAGCTGGGCGGAATGAAATGCAATCTTACAGACAAAATAATAGATTAATAATAGATTCTGTGGTTAGATCATTTTCTTCGCATAATTTACAAATAATACTTCTATTGCTTTCTCTTAAATACACATCTTTCGAGGATGTTAAGCAAAACATTTTGATTACATTGCCTACATACAGCATTATGGCATCTCGTACAAGAACAATGAAGACATAATAATCTACACACATATTGGAGCAGTTTTGAATGAAAGAGCTCCTGTACTTTGTTTTTAGTTCTAATTCGTTTAATTATACCCTCACCCTACAGAGTAGGATGGTATATAACATTTGGGACAGGAAAAAAGTGTAACGCATTGAACGAGTAAGTATGTTTGGACCAAATCCGTTTCACAACATTTTAAGGTGTTTGAGCCGCCCGTCCGTCTCGCTGCTGTACACGATTACTCCCAAACTTAGTTTAAGTTCGAAGATGGACGAAATTGCCACGCCCCTTCTGGTACCTCCCACACAAATGACCCATATTCCTATGTTAAATTAAAACCGCTGTAACTTCTACACAGATATTCTGAATCTGAATATTCTGAATATATAATGGTATTTGACAATATTTGTATAACCACTTTAAGTGCGCAAAATATGGCGGGTTTTGCTACGCCTCTTCCAGTACCTCCCACACAAATCACCTAAACTAGTTAAATTAAATCTGTTAATTCTTCTATACGGATGATCGGAATACTGTGAGTTTTCACATTTGGTAATGCTTTTATAGTGGTCACATTCGTGTGAAATATGAGCGATACTGGTACCTCTCACACAAAGTGGCATAAACTTTAGTTACAATAAAACCGATATAACATCCATACGGGTAGTCCCAATCATTTGTAATATGATATTTGAAATTGTTGTAATAATCACTTTAAACGTAAAAAATATTTACGCTTTAGCCACACCCCTCCAAGTACCTCCCACACAATTGTCTGTATCCTTGGTACAATTAAATCTTTCACAACTTCTATACTGGTGCACGGAATCCAATTATTTTACAAATATGGAAGCTGGGACCATGTGCCACGAACCTTCTAGCACCTTCCACATAAATTATCCTACCCTATGTAAAATTTAACTTCCGCACACATGTTCTCTCAGAGTGAAGGTATATATGAGTCGGTTTATCCGACTGAAGATTACTTACTTGTTTTTGTGTATGATTCAGCACATATATGTAGGATCGAGTCAAGTCGGACAGACTACGCACAGGAGAGCTACACGGAGTGGACTGACGTACTAAATAATACAACTCTGTTGAAAGTACTTTATGTATGATAAGGGCGGCAGAGTGACATTTGTGGAAGTAGAAGGGACAACGAATATCTAAGACGAGTCGATAATGACGATGAACGAGTTAGTCTATGATCAACAATCGAGCGAACAAGACGTATTAATTATACACTCCACGAGATAATTATGACTGCATTTGTTTGTAACACCCAAAAGGAAGCCAGATAGACCCATTGTTAATTACACCGATCGTCTTTGAATCACTTTTTGAATCCATTTAGCAATGTCCGTCCGTCTGTCTGTCCATCTATTCTTGTAATCAAAGTACAGGTCGCAATTGTAGCCAGAACAAAATGAAACTTGGTACAATGAAGTTTTTCGGGACAGGTACTAACGTTAATTAATTTGAAGAAAATCGGCATAGATTTAGATATAGCTCCCACACAAATTTCACTCCCGATTTGACTTTTTCCGCTCTAGAAACCACAGATCTTCTTAAAATCTTGCGAAATATTTTATATTTCAACTAGAAACACCCATGGTTAAAATGGGTCAGATCGGTTCAGATTTATATATAGCTCCCACAAAAATTTCACTCCCGATTTGACTTTTTCCGCTCTAGAAACCACAGATCTTCTTCAAATCTTGCGAAATATCTTATAATTCAACTAGTAATACCCATGGTGAAAACGGGTCGATATGGTAAACAGTATATATGGGTTTTTGTCGTAGTCAAAAAACCTCTGAATCTAAAATTTGCGTAAAATTTCTAGTTGAAATAAAAGATATAATGGAAATGTTAAAAATGTGCTTTATAGAGTAGAAAAAGTCAAGCCACGAGCGAAATTTGTATGGAATCTATATACAAATCTGAACCATGGGTGTTTATGGTGGAAATATAAGATATTTTGCCAAATTTGAAGAAGATCTGCTAAAATTTGTGGATTGTAGAGCAGAAAAAGTCAAATCGGGAGCGTAATTTATATGGGAGTTATAACTAAATCTGAAACGATCAGACTCACAGCTGTTTTTAGTTAAAATGTAGGCATTTGTGCAAATATGAAGCAAATTGGTTACAAAATGTGTTCTCTAGAGCGCAAAAAGTTAAATGGAGAAAGAAATTTGTATGGGAGCTATATCTAAATCTGAACTATTTGCTTCAAATTAAATAGGGTTCGTCCTTTATCTTCAAAACTTACTTGTGACAATTTTTGTTAAGACCTTATATTTGAAATAGAAACACCTCTGCTGAAAATGAGTCAAATCGGTTCCTCTATACAAATATAACCCCCACTTGACTTTATCTGCTCTAAAAATTACATAAATTAACAGATTATGCTCAAATTTGGCATTACCTTAATTTAGATTACAACTAGAAACATCTATGGTGAATGTGGGTGAGATCGATTCAGATTTGTTATAGCTCCCATACAAATTTCGATTTCATTTGATTTTTTCCGCTCAAATAGTGCAAAACACCTTATATTTTAGCTAGAAATATCTATAGTGATATTAAATCGGTTCAGATTTGTGTATAGGTTACATACAAAAGTCGCCGATTTTACTTCTTCTGCTCTAGAAATCGCATATTTTAACCAATTTTGATCAGAACAGAACTGGAAACATACATTTTGAAAGAGTGTACCATCGGTTAATGATAAAGGACACCTTCCAAAATCCTCATCGAATTTAAAACAGAACTCGTCCGGATTTTTTAGATTTAGGCATGCAATGGGAGACCTCGTGGTAATTCTATAAATTGTGATACTTTGGTTTGTGTTCATTGGTCCTATCATGACTCGATTTTAAAGCTATCTCTACTTTGCAGTCTTCACAAAACATATTTTTTTAATCGGAGCGGCTTGAGTGTTTTAGATAGTTTGTTGGATAATGGGTGAATTTTGAACATTGACCGGGTATTGTTGAGGACGTTGTTGTTGAATCCAGAATAAGTCGTGTTTATATATTGTTGTTGAGTTGGATGTCCCCATTGTTGAGTTTGAGTTTATATGGTCGATATTTCAAGGTGTTACAAATGGAATGACAAACTTAGTATACCCCATCCTGGAGGTATAGGGTATAAAAACTTTATTACAGATCGCGAAATCCATTTTTAAATATCTCTCATATTACTTTTCGCATCTAATCCAGCGTTGTATATAGCACATGTATATGAGTCATTCCACTTGTTAATAAACTAATGAACAAATATCATTCTGAAGAATTTTCATTGAAATTCTGGTTGAATTTGGAAACAAAAATCGAAAAAATTCGTAAAAATAGAAGACATCACTTCCAAACTCACACAGTCACTAAAAATACATCCAAGATCACTACTTTAAAGATTCAAAATAATTAATGTAATCATTTCGCAAATAAAAATAAAAGAAATAAAGTTGTAAAAACTTTAAAAAAGCGATGTACCAACACATGGGCACATATGCATTGTGCAGTTTGACTGTATGCAGTCCTAGTTGAAATATAACTTGACATACAAAATTTGATCGTATTCCGATTGAAATGTGAGTACATTTATGTTGCAAGCGACACTGGTCCTTAATAAATCAGCCGGATCCATTGAATAGATCGCGAGAATATTATAAAACAAAAATGTCATAAGCTGCGATAACAAAAATCTAAATAAAATGTTAAAATTTCACTCAAAATAAAAAATTCTTTTTTAAATAGTCGCCAAAAGCTATATCAATGTGTGTGCGAAAACAAATTTTGAAAAAATAATTTTGTGTTCAAATTTTTTTACTTCGCCTGGATAATTATCCAGTGTAAGTCAAAATGATGGATATCGAGGCTAAGTCCAAAAAGTCGACACAAATTTTTTTTTTGAAAATTTCTTTTGATACATATATTTATGTACAGTATACCTCAAAAGGCAAACGTAAAGTACCTTGGAATTAATTTGGACCGCCGTCTTACATGAGCATACCATATTGATTCCAAAGTAACCCAGATTAAGCTGAAATTGCTACAGCTACAATGGCTTATTGGACCACGGTCTGCTCTAGACCTTGAATATAAAGTCCTTATTTACAAATGCATTATAAAACCCATATGGACATATGGTATCCAGCTTTGGGGTTCAGCGTGTGCATCTAATGTCAATAAGCTACAGAGAATCCAGTCAAAAATTCTACGATTGATTACGAACGCCCCTTGGTACATGAGAAATGGAAAATTTCATAAGGACCTTAACATCCCAATGATCAACGAAGAAGTCAAGAGATACTGCCGGAGCTACGTTTCTAAGCTACACATCCATCTAAATACACTCGCTCGAGAGCTGCTAAATTATGAAGGACACAGCCGTCTGAGGAGAAGAAATACCCTAGATCTAGTTTAGAATTTTGAATTGTCACAATGCTAATGTAATATTTTGATAAAACTTTTATTACATACTTTTGCAAACTCTTGCTGGTTATATACTGTAAATAACCTTTAGAATAAGAATCCTAGGTTAAGATTTGAATACTTATTGTTATTTTCACAAGTTATGAAAGATACAATAAATAACAAAAAAAAATATATATATATATATTTATATTGTAGTTGGCGACAATGTGAAAAACTATTTTTTTATTTTGAGCAAAAAAAATTAATTTTTATTAACGTTTTTGTTATCGCACCTTGTTATCCCGGCTTAAAGAAAAACAGCCTTATTATGTCTTTGTACAGATGTTTGTAACACCCAAAAGGATGCGAGATAGACCGTTTTTAATTATACCGATTGACTTAGAATCTCTTTTTGAATCGATTTAGCAATATCCGTGCGTATGTCTGTCCATATATTCTTTTAATCAAAGTACAGGTGGCTATTATTGTCATATCTCGATTTGACTTTTTTTCGCTCTAGAAACCACATGCTTAAACCGTTTCTCTTCAAAATTGGTACAACACCTTATATTTGACTTGAAATGGCTATGATAAAAGTGGTTAGATCGGTTCAGATGTAGATATAGCTCCCATACAAATTTCGCTCTCTATTTGACTTTTTCCGATCTAGCGACTAAATATATATTACCCATACAAACATCCTTCCCGATGTCACTTTCCCCCGTCCGATTTTATCCTTTGCCAACTTGTTTGTTTACCGCTTTCTACCGAAATATCCACTTCTGGCCAAAAAGCTCGATCTTCCAAAAAATTAAACCTTCATTTTGTTTTTAAATGATCGGATGCATGTCTTACAGAAACTGTGTTCTATTCGCATTAAGCAATTCATCAGAAAGTACAAAACTTGAGATATGAATTCGGTTAAATTGGTCACTGTTAATAATTTCCTACTGATGTGAGTATTACAATACTCCATACCAAATACACAGAATTGTTGTGGCCCTGCACCTGTTGAATAATTCTATATTGCTGTTTGTTATTGTAGATGGCACGTTGTTGTCTTTAGCTCATGAGTCTGAATCGACCTGACCCATTTTTACCGCAGATGCTTTCAGTTGAAATATAAGGTTATGTCCCAAATTTAGTTATATCTAAATCTGAAAAGGAAAAACTTGGTACCGACCAATTAGCTACAGCTTGAATTATAGAATTCGGCGTGTACTATCCTTTTTGTGTGTAGACGCTCCAGATAAAGACAAATGGTACTAACCAATGAGTCATGAAATTCTGCGCTGGCTGCGTAGATGCACCGACTATTAGGATTAAAATGGTAAAAAATAATGTCGTGGTTTTAAAAATTACTTAATTTTTTAAATATTTATAATAATTAAACACTGCATTTAGCATACAAGTTACAAGTCTGCAGGTAATACTCGGCCCTTACGAACTTAACTACTTGTACGCGCTAGTACTTAACTGAGTATTTCCTTGTCCTTGTGCAATCGTCGTCTCATCTGCCAAAAACTACTGTTCCGTATTAGTTTTGGCGCCGTCCGATTGTTCCAGCATTCATCTTATTTATTCAATAAGATACGCCATCACCACTCCATGTTAACAAATATGCCCTAGAGGCAACCCGCCGCCTAAACCGTTTACACTACTGATTGTCAGACAAATATTGTGCAATATATACATGTGTACATTAAACTGGGTCGCAAAAAAGTTGCGGTTTTCCGCATATGAAATGAAAGCATGGTGTGTACCCACAAAATATTTCGGTTATATCTTTTACCTTTGTGTAGCTAGAGCGATTTTACATAACCCCTAAAAATCAACATTTTCTCTAAAACAGCGATTATGTTTCACTTTTTGACCTTATTAAAAGTAAGGTATTGAAGTATGAGCGATTCCGTATCCAACGGTGTCAATATGTTATATAATCAATCGATATCTAACTATGGTTAAAAATTAAAATCGGAAGTAAAATTACATACAAATTTCATCTAAATTTCTTCAAAATTACCATTAAAATCGCTGCTATTAAACAGTTTGACACTGTTGGATGCGCGATAACTCACACTTTAATGTCATAACATTCATTCGGCCAAAAATGGATACACATTCGTTATTTTTATGAAAAATAATATTTTTAGAGGTTGTGTAAATTCCTTCTAACTACGCGAAGGTAAGACATACATATGGCTGAAATATTTTGTGGGTATTTATTTTTTGCTTTATGCTTTAATTTTGGGTGTCAAAATGTGCATATCAAATTAATCCCATACAAATCTCTCCCGGTCTAATGTACATATCAACATAAATCAACTACAAGATACAATTGAAAAAGTGATTGTTTTGTGGGTGTATTATTGTCCTTTTGTACTTGCAGATCCGCCATCACCATTGATGCACATTTGTCTGTGTATGAATGTGTAATTTTTGCAAATACAAAATTTAAAATGGCCCTGAGGTAGTTTGAATTTGTACAAATCAACATTCTTCCAACATACAAATGGTATTATGCGTTGCTCCAAAGACTCCTACCACAAGGTCGGCGGGAAGCATCCCACAATTCGCTAAGTTTGAAGATTGTGTTGATAAATGGATTTCTGTACTGCACATTGAAGCTGCACACTAGTTTACAAAATATTGGATGGAATGTCAAAGTTCATGGCTGGCTCAAATATCATTCCAAAATATGTCTTCGTTTTTACACCTATCATCCAGTTAATAAAGTCATATATGAAGTGCAAAATAGCCATTGTGGCATTATCCAATGTAAAATGTGGATTCTAGAGCAGTAATAGAGTAAACCGGAGGAATTTTAGTATAAGGGATATATAAATCTGATTCGATTTTCGTCATATACCGACTGTCATTGGAAAAGAATCAAGTAAGGAAAGGTTCAAGTCATCTATATAAACAGCACAGGTTTTTGATTAAATAAGGCTGCAATTTTGAGGACTGTTCGTGTGTATATTAGGATGGGTCACGAAAATAAATTGCAGCGGTTACCCCCCATACATGAAGATTGGATTGTTTAATGATGATCTGCATGATATTTCGTTACTGGGTCAAGCCATTTGTGAGAAAAACGCTCCTGAAAATACCTCTAAAAATCATGTTTTTAGTGTAATTTTTTATGTTGCATTTTTGTCCAATTTTTTTATGAATTAATAGACTTTTGGAAGCACTATAATTTAAAATTTTTATTATTGTCTTAGAATATCTTATTAGATACATTATTGCACCATTATATTGATTTTTTGAGTTTTTTCAACGTGAAAGCTAAAAACTCATATTTCTTGGAAACATTTGTTAAGAGATGTTATGAAAAATTAATAGAATGAATTTTGCTTCATCTGGCCCAATTTCACTATGGATGTTTCTAATTGAATTATAAGGTACTGTGACAAATTTGAAGAAAATAGGGTGAAATATGTGATTTCTAGAGCGGAAAAAGTCAAATCGGGAGCGATATTTGTATGGGGCTATATCTAAATCTGAACCGATTTTCTTAAAATTAAAAGCGTTCATCCTTGATCCATAAAACTTACTTGTGCCAATTTTGGTTAAGATCAGACAATAATTGCGACCTGTACTTTGATTGCAAAAATATATGGACAGGCAGACGGACTCTGATAAATCCACTCAGAAAGTGATTCTAAGCGGGTCCGTATAATAAACAATGGGTCTATCTCGTTTTCTTTTGGGTGTTTCGTACTATGCTGTTTCAGATTCATGAGTTTAGCATACCAGGAATTTTTGTGATTTTTGATTAATTGGTAATTGGTAGTGAATATATTCACATTCATGATATGTGGCGTCGCTTTTTATGTTATGGTGAAGTTGAGTGAGATATATCTTATGTTTGCTATATAGCATACGGATCATAGTCAATACTTCAGCTTCGGACATAAGAGGAGGTATTTTTATAAATCGTATTGCCCCATCGTAGGTATCTTTCATGGAGCGTTCAAACTCTTCTTCATTTTCATGCAATGATATAAGTGGCTGCAAAATAAGCCAAACATAAATTTACGAGTTCATCCGGCCGACGGCGTATATGTCAGTAGAATCAGGTGGTAAGTTTTGTAGCTGTTCACGGGGTCGTAACATAAACACACATTCATCCGGTCGACCAGTGTTAATGTATACCTCAGCATTACTGCTTTCTGACAACCTCATTCCCAAACAACAATAATTGAGTCGATATTTCAGTACCTGAAATAAATTTATACGCAATATGTTGCAATTTGTGTTTTATAGAATAGTTTCCAGACCTTATTTCAACAACGGCATCATGGAGAATTCCAGATACACCACGATTAGACTTATTTATGTAATTAATTGTGTAACTACAACAGGCGTATGGATCCAATATAAATTGGATATCCATATTAGCTCTGTGTAATTGCAATATTATAGGATTATACACAATCAGCATTTTGTCTTAAAATTTTCTACGGAGTAAAACTTTCTGCTTCTTTAGAATCGATCGTAACGACAATAAGTAGTCCTCATAAGAGAGGTTGATATTTTCATGTAAATCTGATTCGATTTTCATCATATACCGACTGTCATTGGAAAAGAATCAAGTAAGGAAAGGTTCAAGTCATCTATATAAACAGCACAGGTTTTTGATTAAATAAGGCTGCAATTTTGAGGACTGTTCGTGTGTATATTAGGATGGGTCACGAAAATAAATTGCAGCGGTTACCCCCCATACATGAAGATTGGATTGTTTAATGATGATCTGTGAGCAAAACGCTCCTGAAAATACCTCTAAAAATCATGTTTTAGTGTAATTTTTTATGTTGCATTTTTGTCCAATTTTTTTATGAATTAATAGACTTAATAGACAACGGCATCATGGAGAATTCCAGATACACCACGATTAGACTTATTTATGTAATTAATTGTGTAACTACAACAGGCGTATGGATCCAATATAAATTGGATATCCATATTAGCTCTGTGTAATTGCAATATTATCGGATTATACGCAATCAGCATTTTGTCTTCAAATTTTCTACGGAGTAAAACTCTCGGCTTCTTTAGAATCGATCGTAACGACAATAAGTAGTCCTCATAAGAGAGGTTGATATTTTCATGGGCAAGACAATTTTCGGAATTATTTAAGTGTGATATATTGTCTGAATTCATGTTCGCTTTCAATAAACTTTGAATTCTATCGTAGTTTTGTTTGTACTGTTCTACATTTTCAAAGTTTTCAGGAAGAGGCATAAAATTTCCGTTAATTGCATCGGGGGATAAGGCATGTCATATCGACAAATCTTTTCACCACGAAACTCCCTTGTGTAAGAGCGATTGTTGTTTTGTCGCTGATACTGAAATTGTTATCTGCGCCGTTTGTGGATACATATGTATCAAATTATTCCCAAACAACAATATGATATTTATATATTTACGCATTTAATTACAATGTTAGCTTAATTGAATATTTTTTTTTCGATCTGATTTCCTTAACAGCATCACGAATAATTGTGGAATCATCACGGTTAGATTTATTTATACAATTAATTATATATCTTCAACAGGCAAGTAGATGAATTGGATAACGATGGTGACACTGTGCAATTCTAATATTGCCGCAGTTTTGTTTGTATTGTTGGAGGATAAATCGACAAATCTTTTCACCCCGAAACTCTCTTATGCGAGTTGAGAATTGTGTCCTTGATACTATGTGAATGAGCTGTAGCGTCACGTTCCCGTTCTCTGCGAATATAAGTTGTATTTTGATTCATGTACAGGAGCTGTATAATCATGTTTTGAACTCTTCTAATAGGTTCGTTCTCTACTTCAACAACCCTCAATTCTTGAACTCGATTTCGTACAAGACGACTCTGTTTACGCGTTGTGATTATTTTGCTAAATAAATGTATTGTAATTGAGAACTATACGTGTTTTGAATCGTTTAAAATATAAGTAAATGACCGGGTAAAACTAGCCGATCTCATGCGTTGTTGCAATATCTTCATCTAATAGGTTCGTTCTTTACTTAAACAACCCGCAATTCGTACAAGACGACTACGAGCCTTGGCTTTTGGTTTGACATAATATATATTTTTATACACTCCACGAGAGTATTATGACTTTGTGTATATGTTTGTATGGTCTTAAAAAAGGCCTTGTTACTTCGTGAAGATTCCACAAAATATTCTGTCATCTAATTCGTAAAGGGAGGTTTAAACAAAAATTTAAAAATCATAATTTAAAAAATTAATTACAGTGTCTGATGCTAAAAATAAAACAATATATTTTCCCTTTTTTATAGTTTTTTCATGGCAGTAAAAAAAGATTTTTTCGGAAAAAATGTTTTTAATATCGTTTTCGAGGCTAGAAAGCCAAAATATCTATTCCACGAAATTTTTGTTGCATAAAAAATATCTTTCGTAATATGGAGCCGTACTCCTACGTATTGTCGACAGCTACTAATCTGCACAAATACTGTGGAATGCACTCCATGGTGGAGGGTATATAATGTTCTGTTTTATTTATTGTATTGTTTATTGTGCTCACCGATACATAAATTAACATGTATGACTGTTTTTTATACCCTCCACATCCAGGATGGGGGTATATTCACTTTGTCATTCCGTTTGTAACACCTTGAAATATTCATCGGAGACCCCATAAAGTATATATATTCTGGGCCGTGGTAAAATTCTAAGACGATATAGCCATGTCCGTCTGTCTGTCTGTTGAAAGCACGATAGCGGCCGAACGAAATGAGCTAGGAGGTTAAAATTTTTCCTAAATGTGTCTTATGGTTATAGATCGGTTGGGAAAGTGGTCGAAATCGGCCCAGTGGGAAAAATTTTTCCCTCACAAGGACTTAAAATACCCCTAATATTTAGAGTATTTCAGCATGTTTTTTGAACATATTGTATATGTATTTACTTGATATTTGCAATTCGCATTCCATTGATAGCATAAAAGGGCATCATCGAATGATTTTTATTTGTAGGGGGCGAAATGGGATAAACCTATCAAACGGCAACAGATAGAAACACGAAATTTGGCGTGTACATTCCTCTAATAGAGTAGATACATAATATAAAAGTATTTTTTCTAACTTCGTACATTTAACGGGTTAAATGGGGATAGAGGGATAAAATAGTACCAACCTAACGACTGCACCTAGAATAATGAAATTCGGTGTATACATTACTCTGATTGCGTAGACACGTTAAATAAAAGAACTTTCCAAAATTCGTACTTTTTGGGGTTCAAATGGAAAAAGGGGATAAAAGTAGTACATACCAAATGACCGCAGCTAAAATCATAAAATTCGGAGTATACATACCTCTGATTGCGTAGACACGAAAAATAAAACGTATTTTCCAAATTCGTACTTTCAAGGGATACAATGGCTACAGGGGATAAAAATAGTACCAACTAAACGAATACAGCTAGAATGATGAAATTCGGTGTGTACATTAGGGCGTACCTCAAAAAAAAAGTTCGCCGTACACCTTCGAATATGAAGTATTATTGAAAGGTAGTTTCAAAAAAAAAAATTTATTTTTTTATGCCGAACGTAGGGGTCGCGCTTTTACATTTTTCTATATAACTTGTATTTATAAACGGATTTTAAAGTGTGATACATCGATGTTTTTGTCTCGACGAGGCCGATTTTTTTGTCTTTGAAGTCATTGAGCTCAAGCACCCCCTTCTGGTACTTACCCATCATTTCTCAGTTGCTACTACCCTAATGTACCACTCTAATAATCGAAAATTAAAGCTCGCATAAAATCATGAATCATGTTTGAGCTCAATGACTTCAAAGACAAAAAAATCGGACAAAAACATCGATGTATCACACTTTAAAATCCGTTTATAAATGCAGAAGTTATATAGAAAAATGTAAAAGCGCGACCCCTACGTTCGGCATAAAAAAATAAAAAAAATTTTTTTGAAACTACCTTTCAATAATACTTCATATTCGAAGGTGTACGGCGAACTTTTTTTTTTTTACTTGTAACCTGGTACGCTCTAGTGTACATCCCTCTAGTTATGTAGATACGTAAAATAAACAGAGTTTAGATATGGCCACTGATGGAATCATGGAATTCGGTGTATACATTTCTCTGACTGCATAGCCAAGTAAAATATTTTTTACAAATTCGTACTTTATTTTGTTGCTTTTGTGACAAAAAATGATAGAATCATGAAGTTGTCTTATACTGCGTACGTGAGAGATAAGGTATTTTCAAAATTTATAGTAGCTGAAAATACGCTCTCTATCCCCCAATATTTAGGGTATTTATGATTGCTCCCTTATATTTACTTTATGATTTCAAATATTATTTCCTTTATATATACATAGTATACAAATATTGGTAGCCTTGGGTTACACTACTCAACAAAGTGCAAAAAATTTCATGTACTCCGGATGCGATAATTTTTTCTGTGTAGATAACCTTGACATGAGCTCGAAAAACGCAATAAAATTTTTTTTTTCGTTTGGTTTTTTTTTTATTTTTTTTTTTTAATTTTAAATTTTTTTTTTGGTTAATTTGTTTCGTCCGGCATAACTCGGGAACCACTAGCCCGATTTAATTGAATTAAATTTTAAAAAATTTAAAATTACAATTCCCTTAATCTGTTCATATATTGTTTTCTTATACAAGCAACAGTTTCCAAGTTAAAAATGAATATATAAAGGAAAAAACTTATTTTTTGCCTAAAGATTTAATTTTTTTTTAAATCCATAAAAAATCCAAAATGAAAAAAATGTCAAATCTTATTTCTTTTACGTAAAGTCACATAACCTATGAGCAAAATGAGACAAAGATCATGAAAATCGATGCACGCGTTTCGCTTTTATTCGCAATTGAGTAAAGGTATGAATTTCAAAAATTTGCTCGACATATGCACAACTTTGTCTATGGTAAGGTTTTTTCTTTTTTATTACAAAAAAAAAAAATTAAAATTTGTTGGGTGACAAAAATATATGACTTTAAATTAAAAAACAATTCGATATATGTACAAGAAATTATCCTAAGGATATCAACATTAATTAATTATAAAAAAGTTAAAAAAAAATATCTAAACACAAAATTAAAAACCTTCAAATTAAAAATAATTATGTGCTTTTGTCTTTCTTTTATATTGTTGTGGGTCTGTTTCTCTTATCAGGAACCAGATATAGTCCCCCATCATAGCTTCGTTCCAAAATCCTTGGTATCGGTGCTCAATTTCTTTCATTTGCTGATGAAAACGCTCACCATGCTCGTCACTCACATCGCCCAGGTTGTCCGGAAAGAAGTCCAAGTGCGAGTGTAGAAAATGTATCTTAAGCGACATATTTGCTCTAATTTTTTTATAATTTTGGAGTAGTTGTTCGACGATCTCTCTGTAATTTGAGTTTTTGTTGTTTCCAAGAAATCCGGAAACAATTTGCCGAAATGAGTTCCAAGCTGCAGCTTCATTTGGTGATAAAATGTGCTCAAACTGTTGGTCTTGCAACAACTTTTTAATTTGCGGACCGTCGAAAACGCCTTCCTTAATCTTTGCCGATGAAAGGTGAGGAAAAATGGTTTTTAAATAGGCGAACGCTTCGCCATCTTTGTTGATAACTTTCACGAAGTTTTTTATGAGTCCGAGCTTTATGTGAAGAGGTGGGAGAAAAACATTTTCCTTTTTTATGAGTGGTGTATATTTCACGTTGTCGCTGCCGGGGATGAAGTTAACTCTTTCTGTCCAACTCCTCCTGGTGTAATGATGTTGACGATCGCGGCTGTCCCAAAGGCAGAGAAAACAACAGTACTTTGTGAATCCACCTTGTAATCCACAAAGGATACCGATAACCTTAAGGTCGGCACAATCTTTCCAATCGTGCCTCTCATAGTTAAGGCACTTTAGTAGATTGTCCATGACTTCGTATGTTTCCTTGGTGTCAACGGCATGAGCAATTGGAATCGAAGGTTTCTTGTTGCCGTTGTGCAGTAAAATTGCTTTAAGGCTCTGCTTGTTGCTGTCGATGAAAAGACGCCACTCTCCTGGATCGTAAGAGTACCCGAGTTCACCAAATAATCCGGGAATGTCCTTACAAAAACAGATGTTGTCTTTTTTTGTGTAGTACCTTGCGTATGGTTCATGACGCTTCCTGTAGATTGTTGTCACCACACCAGGAGCCAAGAAACCGAACTGTTGCATGCGCGATGCATGCAACTCTGCATCTTCCTTGGAGAGTTTCAATTCTCTAACCCAATCGTTCAGTTCTGCTTGCGTTGACCTCCATGCAATGTATATGTTGACTCGCATTCTGATGTGGTTTCTACTGTCTCCGGATCTGATGTTGGATGTATCGCCTCATTATTAGATGCCCATCTTGAAACGGACGGTTGCGGGTCCACTGGTTCTTCGGAAAATGGCACTTGAAAATTCACTGTTGAAACAGCAGCGTAAGTCCATCGTATATTTTTTCCCACGCCTGTTTTTTTGCTAAGACAGAAGTAGCAATCTGTTACATGGCAAAGCGGAGCTCTCCAAAGCATTGGCATGATGATTCTCGGCTGTCGTCTGAAAGAATTTCAATAATAAGTTATATATGTTCTTGAATTTCGTAATCTACACTTACCTTGAGTCAGCTAGCTGTACGTAGCACCTTGGACATAGAGCACTTGGTGTCCACCGCTCATCTATGTTTGAGACCTTTAAATTGAAGCTCTCTTCAAATGAATCTCTCAATTTAGGTGAAAAACAACGCTTGTTTTTTTCAGAAACGTATTCTCCGCACATGTAACAAAAATTACTTGGATTGGTATTGCATTCAAATCCTCGCGAACGTTTGCTCATTTTAACTATCGCGTTCGTCGACACTTGTTGAATGAGTAAAATCGATCAATGAAGACCTATTTATACTGTGTATTGTTTAGTATTTTACTGACAGGTACTTATAAATGGTGTATATTTTTTTACGGTGGCTACATACCTGTTTCACCATGTGTGAGTCTTAAATTTTCCGAATAATGACCACCCTTAAATGTGGGTTGCATTTCTGTAAAAAAATCATACAGGTAGCCAACGGAAAACCCAAGTAATTAAAAATGTCCCCTTTCCTTTTTTCCTTTTAATTGTTCACACACATTTATTAGCGTTTATTACTTTGCTTACGCAATCATAAAAATTAAATAACCCTTTGTTTATTCCGTTTTGTTAATTCTGAGAATCAAAAAAAAAGAAAAAACCTTACCATAGACAAAGTTGTGCATATGTCGAGCAAATTTTTGAAATTCATACCTTTACTCAATTGCGAATAAAAGCGAAACGCGTGCATCGATTTTCATGATCTTTGTCTCATTTTGCTCATAGGTTATGTGACTTTACGTAAAAGTAATAAGATTTGACATTTTTTTTTCATTTTGGATTTTTTATGGATTTAAAAAAAAAATTAAATCTTTAGGCAAAAAATAAGTTTTTTCCTTTATATATTCATTTTTAACTTGGAAACTGTTGCTTGTATAGGAAAACAATATATGAACAGATTAAGGGAATTGTAATTTTAAATTTTTTAAAATTTAATTCAATTAAATCGGGCTATTGGTTCCCGAGTTATGCCGGACGAAACAAATTAACCAAAAAAAAATTTTTAAAATTTAAAAAAAAAAAAATAAAAAAAAACCAAACGAAAAAAAAAATTTTATTGAATTTTTCGAGCTCATGTCAAGGTTATCTACATAGAAAAAATTATCGCATCCCGAGTACATTTTGACTGTTGACTAGTGTTATTAATTAAATTTCTGATTTTCATACAGTTAAAATTTGTTGTAGCTTGGAAGCACCACAAAGAAAATAAAAGTTTTAGCTTGCGAAATGGGACAAAAAGGGATAAAATATAGTACCAATACGATAACAGCTAGAATCATGAAATTCGGTGTATACGTCCCAAAATTCGTAGACACGTAAAATAGAGAGATTTTTCGAAATTCGTACTTTTATGGGATATAATTAAAAAGAGGGATAAAAATGGGGCCTACCAAACTGCTGAAGTTGAAATCATGAAATTCGGTGTATACATTCTGACTATGAAGACTCGAAAAAAGGTTTTTCCGAAATTTGTACATTTGGTCGGGGAATGGGGCGAATCTGTGGAATTTCTAATGGCGACTGGCAATCGCCTAATATTTAGGCATGTTCACTTTCATAATTACAGCATTTTATTTATATATAGTAGTCGATTTTAAACAGTGCGCATAAGTATACGTTATAGTTTGAAATAGTAAATGTGCATAAAAATATCACAATTTTCGTAATATGATACTTCTATGTAAAGTAGACATCCTTTAATCTGCTGCTAATACTGTGGAATGCACTCCGTGGTGGAGGATATATGAGATTCGGCCAGGCCGAACTTAACGCCTTATTACTTGATGCATATTATACAAGAACATTTTAAACAACTTTCATAAAAGTGTTAGCTCGTTTATCGGTTCGTAAACTTTAATTCTAGTTATTCCATTAAATTATGTAAATTCATGTTTATACCTTCGGCCATAGGATTTGATGTAGAAGATGAAGATGTAGCACAGAATAAATTTTACATATTTCGTTAATTGAAATTCATCTCCAAGAATTTTCACCACTCATTGTTGTTGTCGGTGGTTGTCAAATAAGTTATTTGCCACTTTGCTGCAATTTGTATAATTTTAAAGGATTTTAATTTGTTTCCGTATCACGGCTTGCCTTGCCGGACGCGGAGGCATTATCGAAACTGTCTTCATATGAAATGTTTCTTAACAAGCAGAGCATTGATATGACGAAGCCAGCAAATTTAAAATAAATTCGTAGACAGAGATATAATTTTGTCACCAGAAAGGTGATAACACTGACCAGCAGTCCATATTAACTTGAACCAGATGATATAAAGGGTCCGCCATCTAACGTTTTTTCAACTATTCAACCGATGGACTATTATTTGTGGGGTGCCCGAGGCAGCCATTTGAATGAAATTATTTTCCATTATTAACCGGAAGGATTTTACTTTCAAATAAAAAAAGAAATTTGAGAAAATATTCAGCAGTTTTTTTTATAGCACTTAAAACCAAAAAGTTATTTGGCGGACCCTATACATCTGAAACTAAAGGTGAAATAGAGTTAATTGGCGGTATTAGTTTTTCATTTTCTCATCCTGTTGACCCTTAAAAATATTTTTAATACTTATTCGCACCCTATGACACTGTATAAATGCCAAATCAAAGAAGATAATATAGATAATAATTTAAAGTATCAAGCTTCTATCTGTATTAGTTTAGAATTAACAACCATTTAAAGTTTTCTCAAGCTATGAATAAACTTGAAAAACTAAGGGTAAACTTGATATATATGTAAATATTTTAAGTATTTTAATAGATATTCTCTTCTTTAATTTGACACTTATACCGTTATCAAAGGGTACGAACAAGTATATAAAATCTTATTTTTTTTTTTTTTGAAAATTGCATCGTTTGTGACTTTTTAGTTCTGTGAAGAAGTAACAGGATGAGGAAATGAAAAAATAAAAAATTGCCGTACGATGTAATTATATCCACAGGCATCATATAATGATATATAAAGAGTGATTTTTTTGAGGTTAGGATTTTCATGCATTAGTATTTGACAGATCACGTGGGATTTCAGACATGGTGTCAAAGAGAAAGATGCTCAGTATGCTTTGACATTTCATCATGAATCGTCTTACAAACGAACAACGCTTGCAAATTATTGAATTTTATTATCAAAATGCGTGCTCTGTTAAGAAAGTTCATTGCGCGCTTCCATTTTATGGTCAGTTTAATCGACCCACTGAAGCGGCTATTCGGGCTATTGTGACTAAATTTCGCACCAAATTTACATTGTTGGACATTAAACCACCAACACGCTTACGTAGAGTGCGAACTGAAGAAAATATCGCAGCT
Source organism: Polietes domitor (assembly GCA_947397865.1). NCBI lineage: Eukaryota > Metazoa > Arthropoda > Insecta > Diptera > Muscidae > Polietes > Polietes domitor. The sequence continues at coordinate 139,407,188 of OX377620.1, forward strand.
GTATCGGCCAGTGTTAATGATGACCACCAATTTTCGATTCGTCGCCGTTCGCACCAATTGGGTCTCTGTTACTCAAAAACGTGGAAATGCCAAAATTGGACTAAGCGGATGGACCACCTAAGACGCAGCCGCGGTCAACATTTAAATGAAATTATCTTCAAAAGTAAATGTCATGGACCAATCTAACGTTTCAAATAAAGAACCGATGAGATTTTGCAAATTTTATGCGTTTTTTTTTAAAAAAAAGTTATCAAGCTCTTAAAAAATCACCCTTTACAATGGATATTGTACAAGACAAGAAAATATGAATTTGAAACATGTTTTCCAATATCCAATTAAATCACTTGATATTGGTATCGCATGTCCAAAAGTAAAATGTACGAGCCACACGTTTTTTTTTTCAAATTATTGGTTCTGAAAAGTTAAACTTGAAATAAAAACTGAATGTTGAGAATTCTAATTTAGAAAAATCTGAAAGATTCTATTTTAAACTGTTGCATTGGGAAGAAATGTGCAAATGGCTGTTGTAGTAATTATTTTCACAAAAATACTAATTAACGTAGTAGCTTTGACGGCTCACTTTTGATTTTATAAAGATACATCAAAATAAAGCATTTTTTTTAAAATAGCTTTGATCATGACTAGAATGCGTTTTCAATGCAAATTACCGCATATTTTATTTATTCATTTATTATGAATTACAATACAACTTAAATGTATATTCTAATTTTGGGTCCAGGGTGACGAAGAGCATTAAATCAGATATTGCAGCGATAGACCAGAGAGCTATATTTTAATTTTACTTCAAATTTTACTTTCAAATGGAAAGAGATCGCTTCAAAAGCTTTCCGTTGTCTACATTGACTCTAGTTTTGCGTAATAGGTACATACATGTTGGATTGGTGCATGCACGACATAACTTGACTGGACGGTCATGCATTTGACTAACATTGACTGACAAGACGACGAGCGCCGACGAACAGAAACAGAATGAGCAGTTGCCATACAGAGCTAGACGAGTATAGACGTGCTTTGAGAAACTTAATTCGATAGAAACTTAAAACGATTCGATTAACGCTGGGCATTATTCTTTGTTAAACTTTAAACATTCTTTCATTGTTCTTTATTTAATCATTTTAATAAATCTTTGAATTGATGTGCCATGAGTTTTATTTCCTTAAATACAAAACCTATTTTCTCGCTGACATATCCTAGTTCGGTTTTTGATAGCTTATCTAATCTTGAACATAAGTGAAAGTTAAATCGGCTGAAATAAGTGTATCAATGAAATTTACAACTATTGGGAAGAAAGTAGGTTCAGAGCTATCAATGGTTGAGGCATTATTAAGCCAATATATTCGGTGGACTTTTTTTATTAGTCTATAGATATTTATGCTTAGATACAATTTTGACAGATATACATAAAATTCTACAAATAACTCTTAATTTAAGATATTTAGGTGTAAGGTTGGGTTATGGTAGTATTTCATTTCATTTTTTTGCAGTCTGTGGAATGCAAACTTCCTTACAGACTACAACTTAAAAATAATCCTAAAAATAAATTAAATCTAGTATCTTTAAAGAATTAAACTTATTTAAAGCATAATCGAATTCATCACTACATAACCGGTTAGACTCTTTTAAAGCTAGAGTAATACGTTAATTTTCGGCATAAACAGTTCTATAAAAAGGTACATAGAATAGGTTGTTCTGGCGCAAAGTACGGCAAGGCACATTAAAAATTATGATAGAACACACGTGCGACGGAAAGGGTCATTATTAGCATAGTTTGTGCGGAAATATTTTAAATATATCAGTTCAAAATTTCTAATAGGTCTTATTGGAAGATTTATCAGAATTCTTCTCAGCATGAAATCACAGTTGAGTTTTCCTTGAATAATGGTCATCAGGAAGGAAATGTTGAACATCATACGACTATTCATCGTTAGTAACTTTATAAGATCAAGTCTGTATTCATATGATGGTAAGGTACGTGGGTTCCATCCACGACAACGAAGGCAGAATAAAAGGAATTGTTTTTGAATAGATTCTAGTATAAAGTAGCAGTGTATTCCAGAATTAAGTACTTATTGTAAGCTCTTCTGCTAAAGATGTTAAACTCCGATTTGAAGAGTCCATGGAAGAACCAGATTTCTTATATTTGTTCTTTTTATTTTTCAATTTGGATAAATGACTATTTTTCCATGGTGGGCCGATACCATTACGATCAAAAGTTTTTGGAATTGTTCGGGATATGCAATCATTCAGTATGTCGATGATTTTATAGACTTATCAAGGCAACAGTGGTGAAACTCTATCCAATCTCTATCTATCTGTTGAAACTCTATCCACCAATAAAATCTTTGCACATGCTGTTCGTTGAAAATGACACCGCTAGCTTTAAAATGTTTAAAGATATGCCGAATTCGTTGATCGAAATAGTGCGAACACGTAATAGAATCCGTTTCTATCAGCTAATAATACATAGTCTTATCTTCAACAACCTTTGCTAGTATGACGGTTAGTTCCGGCCACAACGATTCCGTCGCGGAGAGCACAATGAAAAATGTTAGTAATCCAAACTGACGAATCATGGCTACAACTTTATTTTTATACCCTCCACCAGGATGGGGGTATACTAACTTTGTCATTCCGTTTGTAATACCTTGAAATATGGACCTGAGACCCTATAAAGTATATATATTCTTGATCGTGATAAAATTCTAAGACGATCTAGCCATGTCCGTCCGTCCGTCTGTTGAAAGCACGCTAGCAACTAAACGAAAGGAACTAGGACGTCCAAATTTTACATAAATACGTCTTATAGTCGTAGATCAGTTGGGATTGAAACTGGGCGAAATCGGCCCAAAGGGAAATTTTTCCCTCACAAGGACTAAAAATATCCATAATAATCCCTAATATTTTAGAGTATTTAAGCATATTTGTTCAATATATCTGTTTGTACTTCTTTGATATTGGGTTTGCGCATTACCCCTATAACAAAAACGTGCACCATAAATTTTTATTCGTAGGGGGTGAAATTGGGCAAGAGGGGATAAAAAACGAAATTTGAGTAAATTCATAATATAAAAGTATTTTTTCCAAATTCGTACTTTTAAGTGGTAAAATGGGAATAGAGGGATAAAAAAAGGTACCAACCAAACGGCTGCACCTAGAATAATGAAATTTGGTGTATACATTCCTCTGATTTCGGATTTTTCGAAATTCGCACTTTTTGGGGTTAAAATGGAAAAAGGGATAAAAATAGTACCAACCAAATGACCGCAGCTAGAGATTTTTGAAAGTCGTACTCTTAAGGGGGTAAAATGGGAAAAATGGGATAAAAATGGTACCAACCAAATGGCAGCAGCTAGAATCATGGAATTCGGTGTATACATTCCTCTGACTGCATAGACACGCAAAATAAAAAGATTTTTCGCACTTCAAATGAAACACAACAAAGAGTGGTTCGTTAATAACACCAACAAACATATCCCCAGCAATGTTGAGTGGCTGCTTTCTCTGGGACCCAAATATACATTACCAGTGACAACAACAAAAGTCCCTTTATTTAGAATAATAGCGGAGGGAGAAGAGTTCTCGAGAACAGAGAACAACAAGAGACTGCAAGAACAAAATTAGTGTCTCTGATTGATGACCACTTAGAAAAAACGAAACTGGGGAGAAGAGATAAACTGATACTTGACACAATGGGACAAACAAGAAAATTTTTGAATTAAAATAATGAAATATTAATATTGAGTGCTGACGAAGGAGGAAAAACGGTTGCAATGCTAAAAGAGGACTACGAATTGAAAATGAAATCTATTTTACGGGATATGTGCACATACAGACGATTAAAGAGAGACCCAACGTCAGGACTAGAGAACAAAAACAATAGACTTGTAGATTTTTCGTACTCTTTACTTTTACTGTAAAAATTGGTGAATCATGAAGTTAGGTTATTTTGCACTATGTAAGTGAGATAATGGATTTTCAAAATTTGTACTTTTGGAATTAAAATGGAACTATCTACCAATATTTATGGTAATTACGCTTTTTTGAAAATATAAATATAAGAATATTTATGTTTTGAATTTACTTGAAGTATTATTTCAATATATGTAGTGTAAACGTATTGGTAGCTTTGCCTTGAAATAATATAAATATTGTATTTATTTATAAAATTATGTTTTCAATATTAGTTTTGGTTTGGCTATATTAAAAACATTTATATTTTCCTGCACTTCTACGAAGATCGACAACCACTGTGGAATGCAATCCATGGTGGAGGGTATATAAAGTTCGACCCGGCAGAACTTAAAGCCGTTTTTACTTGTTTCTCCTTGCCAGTGTGCTTGCGATGAACGAACCCTTTCAGTACATGATAGCCGTCGTCGTATTGTATTAAATTCTTTACAAAGCCGTCGACTAAAATGTCACGTGCTGTAAACCTAGTATGACCAAACATTTTCGTAAACACGTGGAAATGCTACTTTTAATTCGAGACAGCCCTAGTTTCTTGTAAGAGTACACAATTTTGTCAACATGTTCACAACGTCTATTAATAACCTTTGAAATTGTTGCCTCAGTTGTCTGTTCTTCCGAGTCTTCATCTAGCTGCAAATCTAACGGTCTTTGTCCTCCACCGGGTGCAATAGAAACTGTTTGTAGCGGAATATTTTCAACTGGATTGTTTTCAAAAAGAGTCTCCTGCGGATTAAATTCGTTAACACTGTCAACAAATTCCTGATCCTCTCTACTTGATATAAAAGAAACTTCTTCACTTAATCATATACTATTTAACCAGCCTTAAATATTGTAATGTTGTGTTTTCTATATATGTAGTTCTGTACTGATTAAATGTCTAGCAGCTCCTAAAATTTTCCCTGGTCGGATTGTTTCAGTCATAAAGCTATGGTTATACTCTAATATACGCTTTAGGTGAACCTGAATGACTTCAGTTTGATCGAATGTTCTGGGAAGTACTCTGACGGTTGAATTTAGTGAAATCGGAACATTCACAACTGCACCCCTAGTAGCACATTGTCGATTGTAACCTAATGAAACAATTCTCATAAACAGAATTCTAGGAGCAACAAAGCGCTCTTCCAATGACGTTAAACCTTTCAACTCCTGTGGTATCGAAGGCGAATGCAAACCATTTGATAGACATATGGTTGGAACTTTACCCCATTAGCAATTTTATAGCAAGTATTGCAAAATTTATATTTGCTATTTTCTAACGGAAATATGGAGGACAAGCAAAAATCGTCGGACAAATTTGCATATTTTCCCAATACTGAATGCATATCTAATGTTTTAATTTGGTTAGGAAAGCATAGACTCCCACAAAAATACAAATCTCTGTAGGTCTATTTCTGATGATAGTGAACAAATCTGAAATCATTCTCGATGTGTGTCTTTGTGAGTGTAATGCTAAAAGTTGTGACCGGGAATCTGGTGAAAGATTCTGCCTATTTTGTCTATTTCTCTCATTCTGTCTACTATTAATATTCTCTCGATTTATAGGGTTAATGCGATGAAGGGTTGCGCGACAATTTCTCATTTCAATTTCGTCGTGTATGTCTGTTATCACGACGATGTATTTTGTTACGTTGCTGTTCAATAATACGTTGGATGCGGTTTGATCTCCGAAGTGAATGTTGTCTTGCGTCCCGTTCCTGTTTAGCCTCCCGATAACTTGCTTCTTCTTGCCGTAAACTTTGTTCAACAGTATTTCCGTCTTGTTCATATTGCTGGTAGTTTGGATCCAGTCGACGTAGAGAGTGTGCAAGTGTATCCCTTTCTTGCTCTGGCGCTTGGTAAGTAGGGTCAAACCATGTTAGACTATGTTCAATTGTATTTCGCTCTTGTTCAGATTCCTGGTAGATTGGATCCTGTCATCGTAGACAGTGTGCAACTGTATCCCTCTCATGTTTTGGCCCTCGGAAATTTGAATCCTGTCGACGTTGAGAGTGTGCAAGTGTGTCCCTCTCTCGTTCTGGCTCTCCGAAATTTGGATCCTGTCGACGTAGAGAGTGTGCAAGTGTATCTCTCTCTCGTTCTGGTTCCTTCCTAATAACACTTCCCCTGCGAGTCTGATGTGAAATACGAAAATCTTTTGTACGTTCGTATTCCCGGAATTCTACAAGTTGTCTCCTGACTGTTATATTCTGTGCGTTATCTGTTACTTGGTTTTGTCACCGATAATTATCTCGATTGTCGCCGTTGTTCTACTGATTGTTTGCGTAGTTTCGGCATAATATCAAATAATATGAAATAACAACTGAACTCATAACTACTACTAACTTTTTTAAATCCCACATTCAGAATGCTTGATTGATTGGTACACAACCAGCATTCAATGGTAAGCCCAATGTCCGAGACATTCTTATACTTTGCAAAAGAACACGACATGTCTTTCTAAAATTCCACACTTTACTGCAAAGGAAGCAACATCGCTAAATAATTAAAAAACGATAGATGGCAACACTGTTCAGTCAGATATCAAATATACGAAATGAACAAAGCACGCAACATGAATAATGTTATAAACAATAACAAACAGTTCACAATGAAAGCACATAGTTTGTACACTTAAAGTGATTATAAAAATTGTAGAAATCAATTACAAATTATTTTAGAAAATCATGTCGTGCTCGTATGATAGTTTGAAAATTGTTTCGGACAGTGAGCGTTCCATTGAATGCTGGTTGTGTACCAGTCAATGGCACGCTAAATGTGCCGGTGTAAGTGCAAGGGTCGTGGACGCATTGTACGGGGAGAACAATGGTCTACGTTGGTGTTGCACCAAGTGTAGAAAAATTGGTGTAGATTTTTATAACTTTTTCAGGACTTCTATGTCCGAGGTTGCTGAAATGGGAAAGAACCTCTGGGCGATTTATTCAAGATATAACAAGTGTGAATCCAATCTGGATAAATACCCACAATTGGATGAGTTTGCTAAGTCTACGGAAGTTTCAGGCCAGAAACGTAAGAGAATGGTGAGGACGGCGTCTGCTAAGCCCTCGGCTGTGAAATTTTGTACACTTAACACCATTGGATCTGATGGTGTTGTTCGGGTGGCCTCACCGTCACTGTGGACGGTGATACCCCGACTTATGCTTCGGTTGCTGGGACGGTGCCTGATGTGGCTGATCAGCCGCGGCAAAATCAGACGCCAGTTGTAGCGGGTCCTTCTCGACAAGCTAATTGTCCCCTCATTCTGGTCATCTAGGGCTTTTGTCAAAGAGTTTGTGGATAGGGTTGACAATCTGGCGCGTCTCCCAGCAATGTCAACCACTATTCCAAAAAACTAAGCAGCTCTTTTTCTGTTGGGTATCAGAATGTTAAGAGGTTTGAATACGAAGTTGAGTCGTCTGTTTGTTGATAGCTTTGACTTTGTCTTCTCGGCTCTCGTCTTTACTGAGACCTGGCTGAAAGTTTCGATTTTGGACTCTGAGATTCTATGTGGGAGATATGTTGTATTTAGGAAGGATCGCGTAGGGAAAATTGATGGCGGTGTTCTTATCGCTGTTGCTAATAGTCGTACCATTTATTGTTTCAAGAGAACCAACTTTGTTATGCTAAATTCTCTTATCCAGGATGTTGTCCACCGTATCCACAAATTCCTTAACAAATGCCCAGAAGTCAAGGAACATTAATCTGTCAAAGATTTCCCTCGTCGTAATTATCTTAAACGAAGCTCGAATTTGAGAAAATAACGATTTCAAATTAAATGATCTAAGGTAAAAATCACCCCCAATCTTGGATTTTATGAAGTTATTCATCTCATCAGCTGTGGTATCTGGTGCGAAACGCGAGACGATGATCATTGTTATCCACCAGAAGTACCACTAGACCGATGTGTACGCACGTCTACAGCAGACACCGCCAGAAGCACCTACCACACTGGTCTGTGGATACACGCCTACTGCAGCCGCAGGCAGAGCGAGATTGTCGCCCTCCAAGCGGAGGATCAAAGCAGTGCTCACTTTCCTACATTTAGTGCAGCACCACCTAAGACCATTGTTGTCTTCGTACAGAGCATTCACAATTCTTGCACTGATTCCGGCACACTTATCATGCCACTGACCAGTGCAAAGCCAACACTCTATCGTTATCTCTATATCAGAGACAATTTTACATTTTTCCGACGAACAAGACATCTTTTTAAAACAAGCACAAATTATTAATATAAGGTAAATAAATAATTCCACCCTTTACTGTAGAGAGATACTAATAATAAATACACGCGTGAAAAAAATCATTAAAAAATTAGAAAAAACGATTCAGTGGCAACACTGTCAAAGTAGACAAACAAAAATGAAAATAATAGGCCTGTTCTATTGGGCTTACTAGTTTACGACTAGGATACTGGATAAGGTGACATCATTGTTACCCATTGGTTTTTCTTCAATGGATCAACAGCAAAAATCTGGCAACAACACTAAGCGAGTAGTAAGCTACTTTCTTATTAAGCGTGCAAATTCCATACAAAAATTAAGCTAGTAAGCCCAATCGAACAGGCCTTATGTTAAAGCATATACAAAACACAGTGCACGGAGCACAAAACCTTTACGGTTTATTCAGACAGAGTTTGTTTTTGAGTTTTCGTGTAGTTTCTTTTACCTAAAATTACGGTTAACAGTTTGTTACGGGACACTTTAAGGCGCAAGAGGTGGTTTCGTGGGAATAGTCTATCTGTCTGTCATTTTCTAAGGCTCTCCTTCTTTACCCTGGCCTTCACCCTTCGTCCCTGGTTACAGCACCCTGGGCTAATTGGCTCAGTTCATTATACATTTTTACAATGTCCCTGCCTACTTCCATTGTAAAAATAATTCAATATATATATAAGAAATAAGCACTAACCTTTGAATCAGGAATGCTGTTTGTGTATTTTGCATTAAAAAAAATAAAATTTTATATGCTTTTTATAATTTTCACTTTATATTTAACACTTTATATAATATAATTACACATTTTAATTTTTAACAGAGAAAGAAAATTTTATTTCTTTTCTCTTTCTCAAATTGTATTTTTCACTTTAGTTTTTCTTTTTTTTAATTATATTCCTTATTAATTTTTTATCATTTTTATACACTCGCGTCTTTTGTAGCTTAAATATATATGCTTTTTCTTTTTTATTTTTCGTTAGCGCGTTCACGTTTACCGAGTGAATGTTCCTTACTACTGACCGGGCCAAATAGAAATTCAATGATAATTTTCTTTTTCGGGGTCACAAAAATGTAATGGGTACCTATCGGACGGGCGGAATAAATGAAAACTATTTTATTATTTCGAAAAAAAATCTTAATGCTAATGAATAATTACACTGTCCAACAAATTAAAACTTTTTGATTGGAACAGAATAGCGACCCTATAATTCTGAGGGGCATGTTCAGTAGACCATTTTTGCAAAATAATTTTATAGTCCAGCTGGTCTGAGTTGTCCAGTGGATCAAAGTATTATTTTTTTTTGGTCAAAGGGAGCATTATACTAAGTGAAACAAGTAAGGAAAGGCTAAAACCGGGCGGGGCCGACTCTATGATACACTCCAATTTATATCTATCGGCAAAAGTCAAATCGGGAGCGACATTTGTATGGAGGCAATATCTAACTCTGAACCGATCTTACCAAACTTCTGCATAGGTGTTTCTAGTTGGATTATAAGATATTGTGCCAAATTTAAAGAAAATCGGGTACAATATGTCGCAACCTCGAATTTTTTATTTTTGCAACAATTGCAGCATATATGTTACAATCGACATTGGTTCTTAATACACATGCAAACAAAATCTTTTTAGCCATATCTCCCGCGAAAATGAAAATTTTGCAAAAATATTTTATTTCTTAGAATCGCTTTCTGAGTCGATTTAGCAATGTCCGTCTGTCCATCTATTGTTGTAATCAAATTACAGGTCGCAATTATAGTCGGATCTTAACAAAAATTGGCACAAGTAAGTTTTGTGCATCAAGGAAGAACGCTATTCAATTTGAGGCAAATCGGTTTAGATTTAGATATAGCCCCATACAAATATCGCTCCCGATTTGACATTTTCCGCTCTAGAAACCACATATTGTACCCGATTTTCTTTAAATTTGGTACAACATCTTATAATCCAACTAGAATCACCTATGGAGAAATTGGGTAAGATCGGTTCAGATTTAGATATAGGCCCCATACAAATGTGGCTCCCGATTTGACATTTTCCGCTCTAGAAACGACATATTGTATCTGATTTTTTTTAAATATGGCACAATATATTATAATCCAACTAGAATCACCTATGGAGAAATTGGGTAAGATCGGTTCAGATTTAGATATGGCCCCCATACAAATGTTGCTCCCGAATTGACTTTTTCCTCCCTATAAAGCGCATATAGTACCCGATTTTCTTCAAATTTGGCTTAACACCTTATAATCAAACTAGAAATACCTATGGCGACCGATTTTCTTTAAAATTGGCACAACATTTTCTAATTGAACTAGAAACACCTATGGTGAAAGTGGATAAGATCGGTTCAGATTTAGATATAGCCCTCATACAAATGTTGCTCCCGAATGTTTAACCGATTTTGGCCAAACTATACATATTATATTTCACCAATAAACATACATGGTGAAAGCGGGTCACATCGTTCCAGGTTTCAATATACCCCCATACAAATGTAATTTCCGATTTAACATTTTTTGTCAAACACATACATTTACAGGATTCAAAAATCCTTCCCGATTTCACTTTTTTACCGAATTGAATTGTAGTGAGAAATAAAGTCCGTCCGTCTTTAGCCTTTCCTTACTTATTTGGGAGATGCCCATATGTCCATACTTTGGTATAACCCAAATGGGGCCCCATTCTGATCTATTACAGCTCTAGAAACTACATCTTACAACGGCTCTTCATCAAATTTTGCAGATCATGATATTTTTCAACTAGGAATGCCTACAGTGAATGAGAAATATATAGGCCCATGATTTGGACCTGGCTCAAAATGTAGTTATAGGCCTCCTTTTGAAATGTCGGTCCGATTCATCCTATTACTACTGTATAATTTGCATTTGTCCGTCGGATAATTGGATCAATTACCATATTATTAACCATATTCGTAAAATAAGACTAAATATGAATTTATAGTAACTGTAAAAAGTGTGTTATGTATGAACTACATAAAATTGCTCCCATGAAATAACTGGGTTTAGTAATCAAAGCGAGGTACATACGCAGGGAGTGGTGTAGGGTATTATATAGTCGGCCCCGCCCGACTTTAGCCTTTCCTTACTTGTTTTTAGTTATGTTTATACCGAAAAGGAAATGAGATAGACCCATCGTTTATTATAAAGACCGGAATAACTTACTGCGACAATTTAGCAATGTCCGTCTGTCGGGTGGTCCGTCCATCTATTCTTGCAATCAAAGTACAGGTCCAATCCTCACAAAAATTGGCACAAGTAAGTTTTGCAAGCCAAGCAAATCGGTTCAGATTTAGATATAGCCTCCACATAAATGTCGTTTCCGATTTGACTTTTTCCGCTCTAGAAACCAAATATTTTGATTTGCTTCAAATTTGGCACATTACCTCATAATTGAACTAGAACGATCTATAGTTTCACTAAGTCTTGTCCGAAAACCTTTCCAGGAAAGAGAACACAACCGTCCTGGTGGACCAATGAGCTAAGGGAACTCAGAAAGGTTACTAGGAAACTGTACAATAGGGCTCACTGTACAAGGAGCAATGATGATTGGGAAAACTATAAGTTTAGTTTTAACAAATACAAAGCAGATTTAAAAAAGGCAAAGAGAACGTCATGGGTTGCCTATTGCGAGACAATAGATAACGTAAATGATTGCGCGAGATTTAGAAGAGTCTTGTCGAAGGATCCGAAACCTCTAGGACACATCCAGAAAACGGATGGCACCTGGACGGCATCGGGCCTAGAGACACTTAGCCTCTTAGCAGAGACCCACTTCCCAAATTGTGAGGATATTGAAGGCGAGGTCAGCATGACCACAGCATCCAATTCTTCCCTTTTTGATGAAGTTATCATATCAGTGAAGATAAAGTTAAATGGGCAATTGATACATTCCAACCCTATAAATCTCCGGGAATGGATGGTGTATTCCCAGCCATGCTACAACATACAATAGATGTAATTGCTTCACATCTAGTCCGCGTGTTCAAAGCATGTCTGCGCCTAAAATTTATACCAACGAGCTGGAGGGAGGTGCGGGTAGTCTTCACACCCAAAGCAGGCAAACCAAGTCATTCATCCACCAAGGATTTTAGACCAATCAGTCTGTCATCCTTCCTCCTTAAGACAATGGAACGAATCTTAGACATTTATCTAAGAGGAAGCATAGACAACAATCTCATAAGCGACGCTCAGCATGCCTATCTCAAACGTAAATCTACTGATAGCGCTCTTCATGAGGTCGTTGGTTACATAGAGAGGAACCTAGAAAGTAAGGATTACACTCTTGCAGCGTTTCTAGACATAGAAGGAGCATTCAATAACATTGAGGCCAACACAATAACTAATTCATTAAAGGATCTACATGCTCCTAACTTCCTGACTGACTGGATTGACTCGATGCTACGACATCGAGTCATAAATTCAACCTTTGGAGCTGGAACTATAAGGAAATTAGTGACCAGGGGAACGCCACAGGGGGGAGTTTTATCTCCTCTTCTGTGGCTTCTTGCTGTCAATAATATCCTCAGGCTTGTGCTGAGTTGTAAACGCTCACTAGATAACCTCAACGACCATGTCGTCCGTCTCTGCTGGGTTCCCGGACATAGCAATGTCAAAGGAAACGATATAGCAGATGAACTGGCTAGAAATGGTTCGTCCTTGGAAATCGATAGAGCTGACAACTTAGTAAAACCACCGATTGGCACGTTTTACAGACTGATTGAATCAAGAAAATTGTCACAGATGAACGCAGCATGGAATATTCTATCAACCTATAGGATCGCCAGGGCCACATGGTCAAAGATCGATAGGGGCAAAACCAGAACTCCACTCGAGCTAAACAAGGCAGAAATTCGAACTTTGATAGGTATCTACACAGGGCATTACTGCACTAGGAGTAGGATCTCAAGATGGCAGTTGGACATTGAGGATCACTGTCGATTATGTGAGGATGAGGAGGAGTTAGAATCTATTGAGCACATAATCTGCAGATGTCCAGCGCTTTGTGTACGTAGAAATAAATACCTAGGAAGTTATTTTATTAGTAACATAGAGGATATTGCAACCCGCACCATTTATGACCTTTTGGGATTCTCAAAAGGATTAAATCGGATCAGGGGTGGCTATTAAGGAACATGGATGTAACCGCATAGACTAACACAGAAAGAGAGCCATAAAGGCTTACCACCACCATCGGTATACCGGATGACTCTCAACAAATTTTCTTACCTAGTCGTCAACCAGTAGAAAACATCAATACACAGAAACACTAAAAAACACAACTTCATATTCTCCTACCCCCTTATCCCTTTCCAAAATCCTCTTACTTCCCTCACGTCCCACCTATCATCTATCACCCCTTCCTAAATCCTATCACTCCCTACCCCTCTCCTATAAACTACAACCTTATATTTTCAGATAACAGAAGGATTTGCACAATGGACCCAACTGGGTCTCCGAGTGTTCAGAGTGCAGGAGCATTCTGGTCCTTTAAACCAAACCATAGTGAAAATGGGTCAGATCCTTACACCTTATACACCACCTTATATTTCAAATAGAAACATCTGTATTGTGTGAGTGAGATGATTTTCTTCAAATTTATAATTGAACTAGAAACATCTGTAATGAAAATGGGTCAGATCGGTTCAGATTTATGTTTGGCATTCATACCAATTTTTCTCTCGATTTGACTTTTTCCGCTCTAGAAATCAGTTAATTTAAACGATTTTCTCAAATTTTCGACAGCATTCAACAGCAATTCAAATTCATCAATATCGGTAGAAATAAACTGAATCAAATCTGTCATAGTTGAAAAGTCCATATTGGACTTTTCAAATAGTTTAAGAATAGCACTCAACTTAGCTATCCCTCTATAGTCTGACACGTCAATTAGACTGTCAGAATTGTGGAGGGGATCAATGAATGAACTCCCCCAAGCCAAAGTGAAATATCCAAAAGTATTAAATAATAATGTTGGCGGAATAGCCACACCACTAGCACAGAATTTCAAAAGCACCCCATCAGCGCCAACGATTCGTGGATCTGAGATTATTCAAATTCGACAAAACCAAGGGAAAATCAATTACAGGGATTTCTACTTGATTCACTGCAGAAATATTAGTGTGGATAAGTGTCATTCGACCTATATAGATTACTCAGTTGTCGCAAAAAATGCAAAACAGTCAGCAATCGCCTGATCATCACCCAATTCTAAACCATCCATTTTATTTCTTGTCGATTTAGTTGCAGATCAACGCTTCAGATTCACAAAGTCATAAAAAGATCTAGGTTTCTTACTAAAATTATTCAAGTAGATCCTACAACATCTCTAAGACTCAATTCTATATTTCGACCTAGCAACGGAGTATTTGATATAATCAGAATTTAAACTGGTCCTCTTAAATTTCTTACAAAGTCTAGTTCTCGAATTCTACAACTCACGTGAAAGCCAAGGTAGTCTTCTAGAGTGCCCAACACGAATTTTCGGTACTGATCGTGACAAGAAGTCATTTCAAATTTGATGAAATCTATCTACAACTATGTCAAGATGAGTTTAGTGACAACAGCTACAGACAGAACTCCAATCAACATCCTGGATAAGAGAATTAAACATTTCAAAAATTGGTTCTCTTGATACAAAAACGGTGCGATTATCTTGCGAAGTAGAGGGAGAAGATTCACTAGAATACAACATCGATATACTTAAGGTAGGATGATAGTCGTCCTCCGGGGAGGAAACCTACTCGAAGAAATGGGGATCATTGACAAATACTAATTCAAGTTGCCTAGCATTTACATTTCCCACATAATCAGTAAAAAGTCTAACAATATGAGAGGGCCAATCATCCCTATCAAAAGTTGACATTAACGGTGTTAAAGCCTCTGCATCTGACAAGGTAAGCCAATATACTGAGGGTAAATTAAAATCTCCTAAAATCATAGTATGGTCCAAATCACTTGCCCCTGAAGCAACCATACCAATTTCAGTTAAATGGCTCTCATAAACACATAACTCGGACGATGGAGGAATGTAAGAGCATGTAACAAACAACTTACTACGTCCCATGTTAATAAGGACTGCAATAAATTCAATGTCATCAAACCCTTGCAGAATAAAACGTTCAGATGAGAATGTATTAGCAACCGCGATAAGAACACCGCCACCTATTCTCCATACTCGATCCTTCCTGAAGACAACATATTTCCCACATAAAACCTCAGAGTCCAAAATTGAATCTTTCAACCAGGTCTCAGAAAATCTAGAGCCGAGAAGTCAAAATCGAAACTATCAACAAATAGACGATTTAACTTTGTATTTAGGCCTCTAACATTCTGATACGCAACACTAAAAGAGCTGCTTAGTTTTTTGGAATAGTGGCTGACATTGATGGGAGACGCGCCAGATTGTCAACCCTATTCACAAACTCTTTGACAAAAGCCCTAGATGACCAGAATGAGGGGACAATTAGCTTGTCGAAAATTTCCCTCGACACAATAATTTTAAACGATGCCCGACTTTGGGCAAAGGATGACTTCAATTTAAACGTCTTTATACGGAAGTCACCCTCAATTTTTGACTTAATGAAACAATTTAAATCTTCCACGGTCGTATCCGGAGCGAAACGGGAAACGAAACCCATTTTCATTTCTGGAGCCTTGGACAATCCACCGGAATTTCCTCCAGAACGATGTGGACGGACACACCGGCAACAGCAACTGGGTCCGGCCGACCAGTGGCGTCTGATTTTGCGGTTGATCAGCCACATCAGGCACCGGCCCAGCAACCGAAGCATAAGTCGGGGTATCACCGTCCATAGTGATTGACCCACCGCCTACAGTAGCCTTAGCCTCAGGAACAGCCGCAGCCAACGAAACAACACCATCCGATCCAATGGTGTTAAGTGTACCAGATTTCACAGACGAGGGCTTAGCAGACCCCGTCCTCGCCGTTCTCTTACGTTTCTGGCCTGAAACTTCCGGAGACTCAGCAAGCTCATCCAATTGTGGGTATTTATCCAGATTGGACGCACGCTTGCTAAATCTTGAATAAATCGCCCATTGGTTCTTTCCCATTTCAGCAACCTCGGACATAGAAGTCCTGAAAAAATTGTAAAAATCTACACCAATTTTTCTACACTTGGTGCAACACCAACGTAAACCATTGTTCTCCCCGTACAATGCGTCCACGTCCCTTGCACCTACACCGGCACATTTAGCATGCCATTGACTGGTACACAACCAGCATTCAATGGAACGCTCACTATCCGAAACAATTTTCATACTTTGTTCAGAGAAGCGAACTTCGTGCTAAAAAAATAGTTCCTACCTGCTGCTCGTTCCTCAGACAACTCAACTCCCACGCACAATTTGCCGTCCTTTTATACCCAGCGACACATGCATACTAACACACCCCATCAGTTACTCTAGCGTTGCCACCTTCTGAGCCATTTAGTACCTGTGAATTTCTGTAGATAGATTTTATATGTCTGTTTTTGAGAATTTTTCTAGATGGCGGACCTTATCATGAAAATACAATTTACCCAATATAACTTCAAATTCATGTAATTCGCCTTACACAGTAATTCATAAAAAAACTATTCAACAATAGTAATTTAATAATAATAATTCAATACTAAAAATTCAAGGAAGACCATGTAGTACCTTTCCCTGCCTTTTGATATACATCTTCCAATTCCTTATATCTTTCTTCAATCGTCTCTAACTTATATGGTTTTCCTAGACTCTTTTTGCCGTTGGAGGTTGATGTTTTCAGTTCCTCGATAATGATACCCATATGTAGCTACATATTTGTTTACTCAAACCATATTTTTATTTTTCGTTTTAGATTTTAGACTTTGTATATATGTATTTATTTTTTATCAGACTTTATATATTGTATTTCGGACATTCTGTCTATTTATATTATTCTTAATATATCCATTTGTGTATCTTAGCAATAAAACACAACATATTATTATAATTTCGATATGAATATTAATCGTAGTCCCGTCTGTTGGTTAACAATTGTCTGATCCACTTTTGTTTGTTGGCCACACATTATTTCCTTTACTCTTTCTTTGCTTCTCCTTACATTTCTTGTTTTTCTCTTTTTGTGAAATCAGCTTTGCTTGGATTTCGTCTACTCTTTCTAGCTGTATTTTTAAGCACTCAATTTGCCTCTTTTATCGATGGAACCAATCTTGGTAATGGTTCCACTATACAATTTGGGAGTGGTAAGATCTTAATCATTGACTCAGGCGTGTACTCTAACTCAGCGTTCGTATATTTTCTCTGAAGCACTGAGTCTTCCATTGTATACATTTTGGCACCGGTTCTCTTTTTAGACTTGACTCGATTTCAGATTGCCTGAATTTTCCATCCAGTCTAGGATGTCTTCATAAAATTTTGCATTCGGTATACCAAACAATTTTCGGTCGCACATTTATGAATGAGAGTGGCTACTTCTCCAGGATGGTAGTATGTAAGACAGGATCGGATTACGTCCCTCGATTTATCACCCTGGACTAAGTGGCTCAGTTCATTATACATTTTTACAATGTCACTGTATACTACCTCCTGGCTTTTGATTTGTTGTCATGATTGGACAAAGGGACGTGGTACTGCCCACACAAACTATATTTTTAAACTAATTTTATTTTCCAAAACCCTTCGAATAACGAAGAATAAAACAGTGCAACACCGGGTGAAAAAGTTAGAATATAATAGAAAAAACACTTAACTTTGAATCAGGTACGCTGTGTGTGTATTTTGCATAATATATATAAAATTTTATATATTTTCTTAATTATCACTTTATATTTAACACTTTTCACTTTATATGTAATATAATACATATATAACTTTACTTCAGTTTATTTTCCCAAACTCACTTTTTCACGTTACTTACTTTTAGTTATTTTAATTAATTTTGTAACAATTTTCATTGAAATATAAATCCTTTTTCACATGACTCTTTTTATTTTTTGTTAGCTCGTTCACGTTTACCATTACAACTGGTGGGGGGAAAACTATAAATTCAATGATATTTTTCTTTTTCGGGGTAACCTTCAACTTTACAAAAAAAAAAAAAAACAAAAAAATCGAATTTGATGTTTATTTTTTATTTAAGTCACTAATTTGATAGATCTGAAAAAACCGGAAATAATGAATTTATCAGTTTATCGATAAAAGTTGCGATAAAAAGTAAACCATAAACTTTTTTCTGACCACTTTAATGTTCACAGAAGATCAATTGAAATGAAATAAGCACGAGGAATTATTGTCAAATAGGTATAGGTATTTACAAAACGTTAAATTGTAATTCCTCGTACGACAAATATTTACACAAGAAACATTTTCGTTGAACTGGAAGAAGTACATCTTCGGAGCTTAACGTGTCGGTTTTGCAAACACCCCATAGAAGTTTGGGTGTTTGGGCAAGAATAACGAAAATGATTTGATTTAAAAGGCATTTCCTATTTACTCGAGTGTTATTGTCACACCCCGCACAAAAGGAATTCATTTCGGAGTCATGAATTACAGCAACCTGAGGGGTTTGCTTTCGGCAGAACATCTGTTGGATGAACTTATTTACATTGTTATGGAATGAGATTGTCACATTGTGCTCCTTCTTACATGTTCTTCAGGATGACATTACGACATTTCACTTCACTTCATCACTGTGGTAAGGGTATGTGCGAATGTACTTTACGCTCGGAGCCATGTTTGCGTTTGTTGTTTATTATAGTGGTCGGCGAATAATGACGAATTGTTTTATCAGCTATCAAGACCTCGAGCGGCCATATGGTAGAAGATTTTCGTAAATGTCACATCGGACATTGTTGAAAGTGGACAGAAATTCGACTATTTCAGCATAGGTTAGGTTGTTGTGGCAGTCAGAATATAAGCATCTGACTCTCTTAGACCAGAAGAGATACATTGAGATACCACGGTCTCTTATGCCCCTCATCGGAACCAACCTGCGCGACCCAAGAAACACCTTGTCTTAGCGACGTCTATATACCGACCAAGTTGGCCAAGCTTTCAAAGAAAGCAGAACCCAGTGTTACACTCTCCTTCTCTTCCCCAAAGCTCTTACAAATGTCGTTTGACTAGATGTCCAGCCTCTGGGCATGTGTACCTATTACGCTGTGTCTCGTCAATGTCGACGTTTTATCAGATTAAAACTTCAACTTTATATATTCATTACAGCTCCTCTACTAGATAATCGGATTTAACTAATTCCGGTATTTCCGAAAGATTGTTCGAAATAAATAACATATTTGGAATTGCAAACCAAGGGTTTATATTCAATAATGTCTACAAAAACACAATTTTGGGAGAGCGAAAAACCTTTTTCACTCTCAAATTAGGAACATTTTGGATGAACCCATCTACTACAATATTAAGATAATGTGTCTAACTAACACCCTGATTCTCAAAATGCTCGTTAATATACAGTATAGCATAAAAATATAAGAAACGAAATAATAATAAAGGAGATATGCACTTTTGCGTAGATTTAAAATTAAGTTTTTTTTGGGGACCCTAATAAGTTGGGAGAAAGAGGGAATATATGTTCACAAAAATGTTGGGGATTGAACAATATTTGACATGGGTGCCACAAAAAAGGGTGTCAGATAGAGGGTAAGTGTGTGAGGTACTAGGAGGCTCGTAAGAGTTAGCCCGTATAAGGAAATAAAGGCTAGAAATATTAATATGAAGTATAAATAGAAACAATTAAAAACGGAGTTAAGTTCGGCCGGGCCGAATCTTATATACCCTCCATCACGTAGTGCATTCCACAGTATTACCATATTAGGAAAATTGTGATTTTTTGTGCACATCACAATATTTGTTTACTATTTCGATAAGGCATTTTTATGCCCACTGTTTATACACTCCACGAGAGTATTATGTCTTTGTGCATTTGTTTGTAACACCCAAAAGGAAGCGAGATAGACCCATTGTTAATTATACCGATCAACTTAGAATCACTTTTTGAATCGTTTTAGCAATGTCCGCCTGTCCATCTATTGTTGTAATCAAATTACAGGTCGCAATTATAGTCTGATCTTAACAGAAATTGGCAGAAGTGAGTTTTGTGGATCAAGGACGAACGCTATTTAATTTGAGGCATATCGGTTCAGATTTAGATATAGCCCCCATACAAAAGTCGCTCCCGATTCGACATTTTCCGCTCTAGAAACCACATAATGTACCCGATTTTCTTTAAATTTGGCACATTATCTTATAGTCCAACTAGAAACACCTATGCAGAAAGTGGGTAAGATCGGTTCAGATTTAGATATAGCCCCCATACAAATGTCGGTCCCGATTTGACATTTTCCGCTCTAGAAACCACATAATGTACCCGATTTTCTTTAAATTTGGCACATTATCTTATAGTCCAACTAGAAACACCTATGCAGAAAGTGGGTAAGATCGGTTCAGATTTAGATATAGCCCCCATACAAAAATCGCTCCCGAGTTGACATTTTCCGCTCTAGAAACCACATATTGAGCCCGATTTTATTTTAATTTGGCAAAACAACTTATAATCCAACTATAAACACCTGTGCAGAAGATGGGTAAGATCGGTTCAGATTTATATATAGCCCCCATACAAATGTCGGTCCCGATTTGACATTTTCCGCTCTAGAAACCACATAATGTACCCGATTTTCTTTAAATTTGGCACATTATCTTATAGTCCAACTAGAAACACCTATGCAGAAAGTGGGTAAGATCGGTTCAGATTTAGATATAGCCCCCATACAAAAATCGCTCCCGAGTTGACATTTTCCGCTCTAGAAACCACATATTGAGCCCGATTTTATTTTAATTTGGCAAAACAACTTATAATCCAACTATAAACACCTGTGCAGAAGATGGGTAAGATCGGTTCAGATTTATATATAGCCCCCATACAAATGTCGGTCCCGATTTGACATTTTCCGCTCTAGAAACCACATAATGTACCCGATTTTCTTTAAATTTGGCACATTATCTTATAGTCCAACTAGAAACACCTATGCAGAAAGTGGGTAAGATCGGTTCAGATTTAGATATAGCCCCCATACAAAAATCGCTCCCGAGTTGACATTTTCCGCTCTAGAAACCACATATTGAGCCCGATTTTATTTTAATTTGGCAAAACAACTTATAATCCAACTATAAACACCTGTGCAGAAGATGGGTAAGATCGGTTCAGATTTACATATAGCCCCATACAAATGTCGGTCCCGATATGACATTTTCCGCTCTAGAAACCACATAATGTACCCGATTTTCTTTAAATTTGGCCTAAAACCTTATAATCTAACTAGAAACAGCTATGCTGAAAGTGGGTAATGTCGGTTCAGATTTAGATATAGCCCCTATACAAATGTTGCTCACGAGGTGGAGTGTATCATATAGTCGGCCCGCCCGACTTTAGCTTTTCCTTACTTGTTTTTCATGTCTTTTTATTAGCCCTCTACTATATAAATATAAAACTTTAAGAATTATCAAAAGGTGGACATGAGGCTGCAATCTTCAAAAATATGTCCTAGATATCAGGTGTATTGTCAGTCGGTAGGTAAAAATTATATCGAATAATTTCGAAAAATCCTTCTATTTTACGTTTCTATTCATTTAAAGGGATGTACACACCGAATTTCACGATTCTAGCTGTTTTCGTATCATTGGTACCATTTTTATCCCTTTTTGTCCCATTTCACCTGATAAATCTTTTATGTACTTTTTGGTGTTTTCTTGCTACAAGAAGAATGTATGCAACAAATTTCAAATGCATTAAAGCAGAAGTTTTCAAAAAACTTGCTGAACTAATTAGGGAATTTTTTTAAATCGTCTTAGAATTTTACAACGACCCATAATATATATACTTTATGGAACGGAATAAGTTGGAGGGTATTAAAATACGGTTCTAATGATTTAAAACAAGTAAGGTGTTACAAACATTTGGCGCGAAACTAACTTATAATACCCTAGTCCACGTAGTGATGTAGGGTATAAACACGTTAAGTTCGGCTGGGTCGCAATATTTCCGGTAGTTAAGGTGGACATCTATGAATATGATTAAATTTATAAATAATAAAAATATTATAACTAAGAACTATGATTAGACCTTATAGTCAGATCAGAACACCCCGGGGATAGCTCTTTGCTCCCTCCTGACCAGTGTTAACTCAACCAACCCCATGACCTACCTAGACCAAGATTTCGTGTCACAATATAAAGGGTGATTTTTTAAAAGCTATAGTTATTCAGAAAAAATACATAAAATTCAGAAAAATGCATGAAATCTTTATTTGAATCGATAGTACGGTCCATATAATTTAATGTTTGAAGATTATTTCATGCAAATGTTGACCTTGACTGCTCCTCAAATGGTCCATCCGCTTGGCATTTCAACGTTTTTGAGTAACAGAGGCCCAATTGCTGCGAACGGTGACGAATCGATAATTGATGGTCATCATTAACACTGGCCGATACAGCTGCGATATTTTCTTCAGTTTGCACTCTATGTAAGCGTGTTGGTGGTTTAATGTCCAACAATGTAAATTTGGTGCGAAATTTAGTCTTCCGAATAGCCGCTTCAGTGGGTCGATTAAACTGACCATAAAATAATTTGCAAGCGTTGTTCGTTTGTAAGACGATTCATGGTTAAATTATAAACCAAACTGAAGATGATTGACAGTGAAACAAAAGTATGGACATCTCCCAAACTAGTAAGGAAATGCTAAAGACGGACGGAATTTCTATCTCATTACAATTCAATTCGGTAAAAAAGTGAAATCGGGAAGCATTTTTGCAACCTGTAAATGTATGTGTTTGACAAAAATGTTAAATCGGAAAGGACATTTGTATGGGGGTATATTGAAACATGGAACGATGTGACCCGCTTTCACCATGTATGTTTATTGGTGAAATATAATATGTATAGTTTGGCCAAAATCGGTTAAACATTCGGGAGCAACATTTGTATGAGGGCTATATCTAAATCTCAACCGATCTTACCCACTTTCACCATAGTTTTTTAGTTGGATTATAAGATGATGTGCGAATCAAAAAAAAAAGGGTACAATATGTGGATTTTAGAGCGGAAAAGTCAAATCGGGAGCGACATTTGCATGGGGGCTATATCTAAATCTGTACCGATCATACCCACTTTCAGCATAGGTGTTTCTAGTTCGATTATAAAATTTTGTGCCAATTTTAAAGAAAATCGGTACAATATGTGGTTTCTAGAGAGGAAAATGTCAAATCGGGACCGACATTTGTATGGGGGCTATATCTAAATCTGAACCGATTTCCTCCAAATTCAATACCGATGGTCCTTGGCCAGAAAAAATAAATTCTGCCAAGTTTCATGACAATCGGACAACAATTGCGACCTGTGGAGTGCGAACAAGCTTAGATGGACAGCAGACGGACGGACGGACGGACAGACAGACATCGTTAAATCGACTCAGCTGGTGATTCTAAAGGTGGGTATAGCTCGATTATTTCTTGATGTTACAAACATTTGGCGCGAAGCTAACTTATAATACCCTAGCCCACGAAGTGGTGTAGGGTATAAAAAATAGTTTGGCCACCCTTCTTCTGTTATAAAAGTAGTTATTTTGAATCAGGTATCAGCAATCTTTTTGATAAACAAAATCGTGATTTTGACTAAGAAACATATCTTGACCTAACAACAACAACTAAAGGGTTTTCCAATAGATACTTGACAACTTTGAATTTAATATCACAGTACAACACATGATTTGCCAACTCAATTCTGAGAACAGTATGTGAAATTTCTGCATCATTCGTTTTGTCTTCTTACCTGCCGAAATATTTTTAATATCGATTTGACGTTAGTACTATCGTATAGGGGAATTTATCACGTTTTAGGCCCTGTTGTTTGACATAGCTCGACAGTCACTAGCCCGATTTAGTTGAAATAAATTTTAAAAAATTAAGAATTACAATTCCCTTAATCTGTTCATATATTGTTTTCCTATACAATCAACAGTTTCCAAGTTAAAAATAAGTTTCCAATAAAAAATGAAGATTTTTTTTTAAAATTCATAAAAAATACAAAACGGAAATAAGTTTCAAGTGTAGTTACTTTTTCGCAAAGTCACATAACCTATGAGCAAAATGAGACAAAGATCATGAAAATCGATGCACGCGTTTCGCTTTTATTCGCAATTGAGTAAAGGTATGAATTTCAAAAAATAAAATAAAAATTAAAATTAAAAATTATCATGAAAAAAAAATTAATTTATAAAAACTTTATGAAAATAAAATAATATGCAATTAATACGCAATAATAATATGCATAAAAACAAAATTCAGAACATTTTTTCAATTATTGGCAATATCCATGCTTGCAGAAGTTGACGCTTGTGGTTCTGATGATCTTGTTTTCTTCGTAGGTTGTTCATATTCATGGTCTGAGTCTGTATCGTCATACTATTCAAGGGCGTGTTTCTTTCACTGTGTCCACCAATTTCAATGTCTTCATCTTCGGTGCTTTCTTCAAACTGCATTCGCCAGTTTTTTTTTGTATTGAGACTACGATCACACCGGAATATCTGATATTTTTCACATAATATTTCGGAGTTATAAACAGTATATTGAAGCAAAGTTTCAGTAAATACAATAATTTGATGATTAAAGTTGTAACAACCAGAATACATGTTTGTTAGTTTAGTGTTCAAACCTCTTAAATTCTGATAAACTGCAGAAACGTGATTATCAGCAGGTGACGTAATTGGTGTTTTTATTGAATCATTATTACTGGCAGGTAAGTAAACAATATCAGATCGGACCGTTTCTCTGTAAATGTATTCATGAAATATTGTTTTAGGTGGCCAATAGTCCGGATTTACATCCGGAACAACAATTTTAAAAGATGCTTTACTTCGTCTTTCCGTGTATTTGAATTTGAATACATGCACATCAAATTCAATGTATCATCAATAGATGTATCAGCAGCGAAACGAGCAGCAAATATCGTTTTCCGCGGAGCAATGACTTTTAATTGTTTTGGAGCATCAATAGATGAGTTCTGAAAAGGTTGCAATGTCTGAGAACCTGAAGGTGTATTAGTAATTGCATCAGGAACATTATTAGGTGGAATTAATTCTACGGGAGATTTCAGAATATGAGGAGTAATAGTATTTTGAGTATTACTTTGAGCCAGAGCAGTAACATGATCCGGGATTAAATTACCATTGGGCGGTGGACAACAGCATTTTTTGATTTCTTTTAATAAATTAGCAATAATGCGAAACATAGAATTTTTGTGAACATTGTTTTTTAGGACAATGTCTATGTGTTATATTCCACAAAAATAAGCAGTCATAATTCGTTGTCTGAGCTAAGATCCGAATTTATCGCATGTCAATTTCAATACAAACTCTATTTTAACTTAAACAGAAAAAATAACAAAATAAAATTTAATATTCTTATAAATGTTGTGTGTGTGTATTGTGTGCCTATGGTGTTTTTAATTTTCTTTTAGTTTTGTTCGGCTGTAGGCTTTATTTGAAAAACAGGTGTTGTTGTTTTTGATAATTTATTTATTTTATCCCAATATTTCGATTGAAATCTTCAATCATCTTCAGGGGTGACTATACACAAAAAAGAATTACAAATTTACATTACAAATTTTTTTCAAAAAGTTAAACAAATTTATGGATAATTACATTTTTATATACATAATATTATCTGCAGTCCGAGCGGTTTTGCGTGCTTTCGTCTACTGATGACAGTTTTGATCGTCTGTATTTGTCTACTGTGTAACGATAGATTTTGGCGCATTTATCTGTGTCAGTTTTGTAGTTAAGTCTTTTGTTGGTAGGAACGTCAATAATATGTAACATCTCAAGAGTGTATCTTCTATTATAATTTCTCTCCTCTGTCAGTATCTCTACATTGTAAAAATTTGGTGTATGGCCTGTGATGGTACAGTGCGCTGCAAGAGCTGTCTTCTGCTCTAATGGTCTGTTAATAGCTTTATGGTCAGATTTGTGAGATGATATTCTAGTCTTTAATTTTGTCTTAGTAGTACCAACATATACCTTCTTGCATACGTTGGTTTTGTCCCCATTACATTTGATTTTGCAGACCACATTAGATTTTTTCCCATTTTCTAATTTTGTCTTCGTCCTACTAAATAAGTGGTTGACAGTATTGTCAGTCTTAAATGCTAAGTTATATTTATCTTTGTCATACAAATTTGATTGTTTAAGTCTTTCAGACAAACCGGGAGTGTATGTCATAGATTTGTATATTTTCTGTGTCCTGTCAATCTCGCCTATTGTTATCTTTTTATTCCTACGTCTTATTAAGTCCTCTATAGTTTTTCTTGGAAAGTCATTTTTCTTTAAAATTTTTCTGATTTTACTTAAATTAGCATTATGGAATTCTTCATCGCTTATATCTAAGACCCTGTTTATAAAATTGGTCGCGGTGTTGATAATAATTCGTCTGGGGTGCTTAGATGTGAAATTGATTAATCGTCCTGATGATGTTGGTTTTTGGTACCAATCTAATTTTAGCCGATTTCCTTGTCTTATTACTACCGCGTCCAAATATGGTAGTTTTTCGTCCTGTTCTTTCTCCATGGTGAATTGAATTTGTCTATTGAATGAATTTAATATTTGCAATGTTTCTCCCACGTTATTTTTCTTTAAGATTGCAAATATGTCGTCTACGTATTTCGCCAAGATTTGGGGTTTTGTAGTCATCTTCTCTATTGAATGGTCAAGTAATACTTCCAACACAACGTCTGCAATTATAGGCGATGCTGGTGACCCCATCGGCATTCCTCTACGTTGCTCGTAAATTTTGTCCTCATATTTAAAATATCGTGTGTCCTTTATACAAAAAGTCAATAGTTCTATGAAAAGGTCTTTGGGTATTTTAGTGTATTCCTTCATGACGTCCCACTTATTTTCTATTGTTGCTATTGCAAAATTTACTGGTATACTTGGAAATAGTGAAACCACGTCAAATGAGATTAATATTTCGTCGTCGTCAATATGTGTATTCGTAATCCTCGATTTAAAATCCTTTGCGTCCTTTACATTGTATCCAGAATCCTTCGTTAAGTTTTTGAGTATCTCCACCAGGTACCTGCATAATTCATTTGCTGGGACGTTAATTGATGAAGCGGTGTTCCTTCCTTATAAATTTCTTTACACAGGCTTATTATTTAATAATACGAACAACGACAAATTAATATAAATTTCAAAAATGACTTTATTTAAAACAAAATTGTCGAGTTGCATATCTTTTGTCCACAACGGTTTTTAAAATTATCAACAAAAATGCTGATAACAAAAAAATTGTAATAGAATATGTGAATCTTGTTAATTATTTGAAGTAATATTTATTAAAATAACATTGTTTTCTTTGTGAATCAAATTTACAAACTTACAGAGCCTATTAAAGTAAGTCACCCTTAGTTGCATATGTTTTGTCCACCACTGTATAGTAGGCCGAAGATTGGGGATGACTTCTACGTGAGATTGTTTAAACTGAAGTCGTCATTTGTCCAAAGTTGGGCATCATTTAAAATTGTCGTATCAAGGGCAATTTTCGACAGGTCCCTTGTCCCTTCATTCTGGCCATCTATGGCTTTTGACAATGAGTGAGAGGCTAGAATACGAATTTAAATATGTCGATAGCTCTCGGCTCTCGCCTTTACTGAGACCTGCTTGAAAAATTCGGTTTTAGACTCTGAGGTCGAAAGATCGCGTAGGGAGAATTGATGTTGGTTTCTTATCGCGGTTGATAGTGCGTTCATCTCTAACGCTTTATTCCACAAGGGTTGATGACATTTAATTTATTGCAGTCCTTATTAATATGGGACGTAGTAAGTTGTTTGTTACATGTTATCGTCCGAGTTACATGTTTATGAGAGTCACTTAACTGCAATTGGTATGATTGCTTCGAGAGAAGTTATTTCGACCATACTAGACAAAAACAAAACATTAGTATTAGAAGAAACTAAACGATACTAACTAAATATATTAAAGTAAACATGTCACAACAAACTAAACATCCAAGCAGGAAAAAAATTCTCGACTTTATTATATCGATTCCTAATCCGAAATCTATGATGTGACACAATGAATTGAAATCAATACACATTCTGCGAATGGGCTCTGCGGAAGCATAATTCGTACGCTGAAAGTCAATATAGTATCTAGAAAGTCTAAATGGCACGTTAAACTCAATTCTAGAAATAATATAGTCAGAAGAGAAATCACCATTTATAACCTTATAAATCATCACTATGTTCAACATAACACGTCTGCTTTTCAAGGAAGGCAAGTCGATCGACTTCAATCTACTAGTAAATATAAGGGGGAAGAATAAAATCACTATTCCAATGCAAGTGTCTTAATGAAAATATTAAAAATTGTTTTTGAACTGACTCAATTCTGTCAATATAGATACCATACTGAGGATCCCACACTACGGAACATATTTTCCACATAAAACCTCGGAGTCCAAAATTGAATCTTTCAACCAGGTCTCAGAAAAAGCTAGAGCCGAGAAGTCAAAATCGAAACTATCAACAAATAGACGATTTAACTTTGTATTTAAGCCTCTAACATTCTGATACCCAACGCAAAAAGAACTACTCAGTTTTTTGGAATCGTAGCTGACTTTACTGGTAAACGCGCCAAATTGTCAACCCTATCCACAAACTCCTTGACAAAAGCCCTAGATGGCCAGAACGAAGGGAAAATTAATTTCTCGAAAATTTCCCTTCAAACTATAATTTTAAATGAAACCCGACTGTGGGCAAATGATGACTTCAATTTATAAGATTTCAAATAAAGAGTGATTTTTTTGAGGTTAGGATTTTCATGCATTAGTATTTGACAGATCACGTGGGATTTCAGACATGGTGTCAAAGAGAAAGATGCTCAGTATGCTTTGACATTTCATCATGAATAGACTTACTAACGAGCAACGCTTGCAAATCATTGAATTTTATTATCAAAATGCGTGCTCTGTTAAGAAAGTTCAGAAAGAAAGAAATTGTGTTCAGCGACGAAGCTCATTTTTGGCTCAATGGGTACGTAAATAGGCAGAATTGTCGATTTTGGAGTGAATATCAGCCAGAAGCATTGCAAGAGCTACCAATGCATCCAGAAAAAGTCACAGTTTGGTGCGGTTTATGGGCTGGTGGCATCATTGGACCGTACTTCTTCAAAGATGATGCGAATCGTAACGTAACTGTGAATGGTGAGCGCTACCGTGAGATGATATCCAACTTTTTTTTGCCCAAAATGGAAGAACTGAACTTGGTTGACATGTGGTTTCAACAAGATGGCGCTACATGCCACACAGCTCGCGATTCTATGGCCATTTTGAGGGAAAACTTCGGAGAACAATTCATCTCAAGAAATGGACCGGTAAGTTGGCCACCAAGATCATGCGATTTGACGCCTTTACGTCAAGTCTAAAGTCTACAGAAATAAGCCAGCAACTATTCCAGCTTTGGAAGACAACATTTCCGAAGAAATTCGGGCTATTCCGGCCGAAATGCTCGAAAAAGTTTCCCAAAATTGGACTTTCCGAATGGACCACCTAAGACGCAGCCGCGGTCAACATTTAAATGAAATTATCTTCAAAAAGTAAATGTCATGGACCAATCTAACGTTTCAAATAAAGAACCGATGAGATTTTGCAAATTTTATGCGTTTTTTTAAAAAAAAAAGTTATCAAGCTCTTAAAAAATCACCCTTTAGAAGTCACCTTCAATTTTCGACCTAATGTATAAATTCAAATCATATACGGAGGTGTCCAGCGCGAAACGGGAAACGAATGCCATCTTCATTTTCGGAGCCATGGACAATCTTCCAGAATTGCCACTAGAACGGTGAGGGCGGCCACCACTAGTAACATTCACTGGGTCCGGCAGACCAGTCGCGTCCACACGGGCAGGAGAAGAGCCCGCCAAAACCGAGGCTTGATTATGATCGGCAGAAACAGGCGTCGGCCCAGCAACCGAAGCATACGTCGGATTATCACCGTCCACTGTGACCAACCCCTCGACTATAACAGCCGGAGCCACAGAAACAGCCTAGAAGCAGCCAGGGCCACAGAAGCGACACCATCCGAACCAATGGTGCTTGAAATCCCGGATTTCATAGCTGAGGACTTAGAAGATGTCGTTCTCGCCGATCTCTTGCGTTTCTGGCCTGAAACTACCGGCGACTTAGAAAAATCATCCAATGCTGGGTATTTATCCAGATTGAATGTGCAATTGTTAAATCGGTTATAGATCGCCCAGAGATCTTTACCCATCTCAGAAACCTCGGACATAGACGTTCTGAAAAAATTATAGAAATCTATACTTATCTTCCTACATTTGGTGCAGCACCAACGTAGACCATTGTTCTCCCCATACAATGCGTCCACGACCCTCGCACCAACACCGGCACATTTACCATGCCATTGACTGGTACATAGCCAGCATTCAATGGTACTCTCCATTTCCTATACGATTTTACAGTTAACAAATGAACACAACATGTCTAAAAATACCACCCTTTACTGTAAAATAAATAAATTAAAAAAATCGTGTAATTAAAAAGCAGTAAAAAAACAAAAAAAACGCTAGATGGCAACACTGTTCAGTCAGATAACAAATAAACGAAATGGACAAAGCACACAAAAAGA
Organism: Polietes domitor; assembly: GCA_947397865.1. Lineage (NCBI taxonomy): Eukaryota > Metazoa > Arthropoda > Insecta > Diptera > Muscidae > Polietes > Polietes domitor. Next base: position 139,438,087 of record OX377620.1, read on the forward strand.
ATGACGTTATAAACAATAACAAAAAAAGTGCACAGTGAAATCTCAAATAGTTGTTGTTGTTTGGTCAAGAAATATTTCTTAGCCAAAAACACGATTTTTTTTATCAAAAATAAAACACACAAACACAATACCACAAGTAAACTAAATTACAAAAGTATTTATCTGTGGATTAGTATTGAATCTGATGCACTAAAATATCAACGGATGCAAAATAACTAATATTTATTGAATTAGAAACGGAGCACACAATTTTTACAGGTTGTAACAGAGCAGAGTTGCCATATTATGATACAATTAAACAAGTAAGGAAAAACTAAAGTCGGGCGGGCCGACTATATGGTTCCCTCCACTTTCTATTCGAATACAATTCAATGCGGTAAAAAAGCGAAAACGGGAATGATTTTTGTATGTTTCCTAATGATAGGCTAATATGACCTGACCCAATTTGTCAAATCGAGATGAATATTTGTATCGGAGCTATATCCAAACATGGAATGAAATGACCAACTATCAAAATCAGTTCTTCCAGTTTATGCTCAATTTGAAGAAATTCGGTGAAAATACGTGCTTTCTGAGGTGAAAAGAGTCAAGACGGGAGCGAAATTTGTATGGGATCTATATACAAATCTGAACCGATCTGACCGGTGCTTCATCATCGGAGCTTCTAATGGAAATATTGTTATTAAGATCAATTCATTAAAGCGAATGAGACAATTCTAAATACATATATACATACAGGGTTGCCCATATTCGACGGACCCATGTTTTTTTTTAAAAAATCAAAGAAAAAATAAAAATTTGGCGGTTGGCAATCTTAATCATTTAATTTGTTCCAAGTAGATTTGTTTACATCAATTTTTGAATATGATATCTCTCAAATGGCCGCCTCTGGCGTTGATGGCGTATTGTGCCCTTTTTGCAGCATTTTCCATCGTTTTCGCCAACATTTCGGCCGGAATAGCGGCTATTTCTTCACGAATGTTGTCCTTGAGCTCCTCTAAGGTCCTTGGCTTGTTAACGTAAACCTTTGACTTCAAATATCCCCACCCAAGTCAGGCGGCGTCAAATCGGGCGAACGCGGTGGCCAGTCCAAATCACCACTTTTCGACATCAAACGGCCCGGAAACAAATTCTTCAGAAAATCGATTGTTATGCGACTTGTGTGCGGTGGAGCGCCGTCTTGCTGAAACCAGAACTGCCTCATACGCTTTCGACGAATAATTGGCATCACAAAATTGGTCATCATGTCGCGATAACGCTCCTGGTTGATGGAAGAAAAACGGCCCAATGACCGTTTTCGCACTAACGCCGCACCAAACTGTGACTTTTTCGTCATGAAGAGGCACTTCTTGAATCTCCTGAGGATTTTCAGTGGCGTAAATACGGCAATTTTGCTTATTTACGGTCCCATTCAATGTGAAATGGGCTTCATCGGACATGATAATTTTGTTCCAAAATTGCTCGTCATCTTCGGCCATTTCGATGACTCTTTGGGCCCATTCCAATCGACGAGGCTTGTCCACAGGCAACAATCTTTGCGTCAATTGAATTTTGTACGGGAACAAATGCAAATCAACGCGAATAATCCGTTGTAAAGTGGACCGAGCCATGCCCAACTGCTGAGAACGGCGTTTTTGGGATGTTCTTGGGGACCTCTCAACACTGGCTCGTACGGCAGCGATATTCTCGGCCGATCGCCTTGGTCGACTTTTATTTGGCCTCTTCGGATTAGAAAGAGCCTCACCAGTCGAAAATTTTTCGTATAAACGCTTAATGTAGTTCTTAGAAGGCGCACTTCTCACATTTTTTAATATTTTAAAAGCACGTTGAGTTTTCACAATTGACTTGTTCTGTTGAATGTAAATTTCAACTATTTCAGAGCGTTCGCGTGGCGTGAATTGTTGCATGGTAAAAATCTGCTTGGACTGACGCTTCAAACGCGGTATGTCATTAAGCGTTCTGACATCTCTGTCAAAAGTTATGGCGTTGCCAGATGGGTCCGTCGAATATGGGCAACCCTGTACATAGAATGGCGGATTTACAGAGTTGCGTAAAAAGTTACTGACAGTAATCACAAACAGGGTTGTTATTAAAGTATAAATGTCTACAACTCTAAATGTTTAAGGTACAATGATACTACATGAATTTATTGTTAAATTCATGTATGTTGTATGTATGAAAGTTTTGCTAGCGAAATCTCCTGCTGGAATGCTTCGAAAGTTGTTGTACAATGATTTCGGTAACTACTGTCAGGGTTTTTTGGGTGTATATGAAAGTATATGAAAAGACACATATACAGCACCAATAATCCACGGTGTAGTTGTTGCATTGCACTGGGCAGCTAGCAACCTTATATTCGGTTTCATGTCTCGCACTTCTTTAAAAAAACTCTTTGTTTTCTGTTTAAGAACACAAATAATCTCGAACCTGAGTAAGTAGTTACAAAAAACATGTTGCACACTTTCAAATATTTTGACAACATAATGACCGCTTATCAAATGTGTACAATTTAATATACATATATAAAATCAAAGAATATTTGTTCTATCAATTGACAATTTCGACATGTCTGTCTATAAATTATTCCACAAAACGAATGGCATGTTCAAAATGTGAACATGTGTCCCACACGCAGAGAAGCCGAACGAAATCCCATTCTATCCAATAAACACTTCCATTTCACATTCATTAATGGTCATCACAGCGTATGAATAATAAAAAATGACTCATACGTCACGTTGGTCTTGTATGCCTCTCCCATGCACAGTAGTTGCACACACACAAACAGTGATGTTGGTAAATAATTAATTTTATTTATTGGGGTTGTAGGAGTAAAATATTCCCCACGATTTCGTCTGAACGACGTCTGTACGTACGTTTGAAGCCTTGAACAAAATTACGGATCACAATTGCTGTCCAAAAATCTTGCAGGAGTATATTTTAGCCATGAAGGTTGGTATTGGCTATCAATCGTATCAGATGTAGATATAGATATAGCGCTCTTTCAAATATCCTTCCGATTCCCCAAATATTCCCCACGATTTCGTCTGAACGATGTCTGTAAGTACGTTTGAAGCCTTGGACAAAATTACGGATCGCAATTGTTGTCCAAAAATCTTGCAGGAGTATATTTTAGCCATGAAGGTTGGTATTGGCTATCAATCGTATCAGATGTAGATATAGATATAGCGCTCTTTCAAATATCCTTCCGATTCTCTATTACTAGGGTAATTAAAAAAATATACTTGTTCGCACGGTATTAGTATAAAATTAAAGAGGAGACTATCTGTTACAAATACTTCAAATATCATGCTTGTATCATGTATTAGTTTAGCATTAACAAAGATTACCCCGTAGTTTTTTATAGTTTATAATTATCTTGCTTTTTAAGACATAAAACTTTAAATGGTTGTTTATACTAAGCCAATTCAAAATGGCAATCTATTGAAAAACAGAGAGATTTTTCTTGCGCATGTGCGACTGCACGCTATGACTTTATTGAGAGGACCTAAGATACAAAGATTCAGATTTTATTTATTCCAAAAACTTAAACAATTGAGTATAATCTTACGACTAACATTTGTACTTAGTTTCCAGCTATATACTAATACATTTCAAGAACTATGTAACTAGTACTTATGCTATGTTGCAGCGTACTGCAACATATCAACAATAAATTTGTATCTATATACATATATGTTCTCCCAAAAAAGGAATAAGAAAAAGGGAGTTTCTTAACATTTTTTGGTTTTGACTTACAACTAACACTGCAATTGTGGCATCAGCCATTTCATATTGTCCTTCCTTAGAGTAACATTACAGCTAAGGAAGCGACGGATGTTGTAGAGACCGGAT